>MCJB01019082.1:19717-75144 GCA_002018475.1 Nicotiana obtusifolia | reverse complement strand
ACATTATGTTTCCTGTTTTACATACTCAGTACATTATCCGTACTAACGTCCTTTATTTGTGGACGCTGCATGTCGTGCTGCAGGTCCAGGCAGACAGATAGACGAGGCTTCCCCACCACAGTAGGCTACTCAGTTCAGCAGATATTGGCGAGATCCATCTTTCGGACTTGCCACAGTCTTGGTATGCATTCTGTTTTGGGCATGTCGGGGCCCTGTTCTAACATAGGTTGCATTATGTACGATTTTTGTAGAGGCTCATAGACAATTGTCAATTTATGCATAGACAAGTGATGGGTTGACTTATGTACAGTTGAATTGCCTTGTCGGCAAACGTATGTATTTTGTTTTATGGTTTTGCATTGCAGCCTTGTTGGCTATATTATGTATATAAGTATGTTCGTATCATGGTATAATGTCACGTATCATTATAATTATTATTCGAGATTATATGCATATGACAAGCCTTATAGATAATAAGGAAAGTTAGATGAAGGGTACGGCGGTGCCCGTTGAGTAGGGTCCGGTGCCAGTCGCGGCCCTCCGGCTTGGGTCGTGACAACAATCACCCAAACAACACCAAATTTCCTCAAAGTCCGTGGGAAACCAGCAACGAAGTCCATAGTGATACGCTCCCATTTTCACTCAGGAATCTCAAGCCTCTAAAGCAAACCACCCGGTCTCTGATGCTCGTACTTCACTTGTTGGCAATTCAAGCACCGTGCTACAAACTCCACTATATCTTTCTTCATTCTCCTCCACCAATAGTGCTGCCTCAAGTCCTGATATATCTTCGCCGCACCTGGGTGAATGGAATACCACAAATTGTGGGCCTCCTCAAGGATCAACTCACGTAACCCATCCACATTGGGCACACAAATCCGACCCTGCATCCGTAACACCCCATCATCCCCAATAGAAACCGTCTTGACATCACCCCACTGAACTGTGTCCTTAAGGACAAGCAAATGGGGGTCGTCATACTGACGCTCTTTGATACAATCATATAAAGAAGATCGAGAAACCATGCAAGCTAGAACCCGACTAGGCTCCAAAACATCTAATCTTACGAACTGATTGGCTAAGACCTGACCATTTGATGCGCGGTCTGTCACCTATAGGGATATATGCAAGGCTGCCCATACTCACCGCTTTCTACTCAAGGCGTCGCCCACCACATTGGCCTTCCTAGGATAATATAAAATGGTAATATCATAGTCTTTCAACAACTCCAACCATCTTCGCTGCCTCAAATTTAGATCCTTTTGCTTGAAAAAGTGTTGCAGACTCCGATGATCCATAAATACCTGGCAAGACATGCCGTAGAGACAATGCCTCCAAATCTTCGATGCATGGATGACGACAACCAACTCTAAATCATGAACGGGGTAGTTATTCTCATGGGGCTTCAACTAGCGTGAAGCATAAGCAATCACTCTACCCTCTTACATCAAGACATACCCAATACCAATCCAAGAAGCATGACAATACACTATATAAGAACCCGATGCTGAAGGAAAAACTAGAACTGGAGCTATGGTCAAGGGAGTCTTGAGTTTCTGAATGTTGTCCTCACACTCATCAGACCACCTGAGTGGGACACCCTTCTGGGTCAACCTGGTCAAGGGAGCTGCAACGGACGAGAAACCCTCCAGAAAGTGGCGATAATATCCGGCCAATCCAAGAAAACTCTGAATCTCAGTAGCTGAAGACGGCCTGGGCCAACTCTGTACCGCCTCAATCTTCTTCCGATCCTCCTTAATCACCACACTGGACACCACGTGCCCCAAGAATTCCACTGAACTGAGCCATAACTCACACTCGGAGAATTTAGCATAAAGCTTCTCCTCCCTCAACGTTTGTAGTACAATCCTCAGATGTTGTGCATGCTCCTCCTGGCTATGTGATACACCAAGATATCATTAATAAATACTATGACAAATGAATCACGATATGGCTGGAATATACTGTTCATCAGATGCATGAATGCTGCTAAGGCATTGGTCATCCTAAAAGACATCACAAGGAACTCGTACTGACCATAGCGGGTCCTGAATGTCGTCTTCGGAATATTAGAGTCCCGAATCTTCAACTAGTGATACCCATACCTCAAATCAATCTTAGAGAACACTCTAGCTCACTGAAGCTGATCAAATAATTCATTAATGCGTGACAAAGGATACTTGTTCTTAATTATAACTTTGTTCAACTGCCTATAGTCAATGCACATTCGCATAATACTATCCTTCTTCTTCACAAACAAAACCGGTACACCCTAAGGTGACACACTAGGCCTAATAAACCCTTTATAAAGAAGCTCCTGAAGCTGCTCTTTCAATTCCTTCAACTCTGTTGGTGCCATACGATACAGAGGAATAGAAGTGGGCTGAGTGCCCGGCACCAAATCAATACCAAAATCAATGTCCCTGTCGGGTGGCATGCCCGGCATGTCTGCAGGAAACACATCCGGAAAGTCTCACACTACCAGAACATAATCAATGGTAGGAGTATCAGCACCAACATCCCTCACAAAGGCCAAATATGACAAACACCCCGGCCCAACCATCCTTTGGGCCTTCAGATATGAAATCACCCTACTAGGAACATAGTCCAGAGAACCTCTCCACTCAATCCTAGGTAACCCCGACCTCACCAACGTCACAGTCTTAGCGTGACAATTTAGAATAGCATGACATGGGGATAACTAATCCATGCTAGAATCACGTCAAAATTAACTATACTAAGCAATAAGAGATCAACTCTCGTCTCAAATCCCCCGATGGTCACCACACACAACCGATACATACGGTCCATAACAATAGATCGCCCACCGGCATAGATACATGAACAGGCAAAACTAAGGACTCACGGGGCATATCCAAATAACGAGCAAAATATGATAATACATATGAATAAGTGGAACCAGGGTCAAATAATTTGAAAGCATCCCTGTGGCACACTAAAACAACACTTGTGATCACTGCGTCTGAAGCGATAGCCTTTGGTTTGGCAGGAAAACCATAGCATCTAGCCTGGCAGCCACCTGATCGGCCTCCCCCTCTATGGCAACCTCTAGCTGCCTGAGCCCACCCCGAGCTGGCTGAGTGGGTGGTGAAGTAATTGGTGCAAAAGTCATAACTTAACCCCTCTACTTGTTATAACCCATATTTGCATACGTTAGCTTATGCCGTAAGTTAGTCTATGTACGTCCGAGAAGATATTATCTTTGAGATGATAAGAATTTAGTCCTATTGGTCTTAAATGATACAAAGGTGTATAAGAGTGGTTAACAAGTACTAGAAATTAAACGAATCAAGGATGTGGTAACTCGTATTTTCGGGTAAATCTAGAGGTGAATATTACCAAGAGGTCACATTTTAAGGTATTTGAATCATATAACATCCGTTTCATAAGTCTTGAAGTCAAACGAGTTATGAAACAAAAGTCGACAAAAGTTGTCGCAACTTACATTCACAATTTTACTTATACTTTAGGTCAAATGTCACTAAGCTTTTCTCCCAATTTACATGGAATTAAGGGGTGATATACCCACCAAATTCAAGATATATGAGTCTAGTTTCTAAAAAATTAAACCGTTTGTCGATACAATCTCTGAGGTGAGAGATATTCGTGTTTTCGCGAGACTGCGCCAAGCAGCTCTCTATGGGGCCCACATAGGCGGTTAAGACATATGGATATATATAACACGCCTCAACCCCGTTTTAAGTCATTATTTTTCAGTATATTCAGAACTTAGAAACCTAGACACTCTCTCAAGTTTCTCTCATGATCCAAGACTAAAACAAAGGGCAAACAACACAAATCAAGTGTCGGGAATCCCGTGGCGCTAGTAAGTTTCTTATTCTTCTTGTTATTGCTGATTTTTGTGTTGTTCCAGCTCGTGTGGGAGGTTGTTTAAGTTTTTTGTGTTCTGTAAAATACTCCCTAAAGTATTAATATCAACCCTAGGTTATTTCAAGTCTTCTAAAGTGATTCTAGTGCCGAAAAAACCCTAATTGATTGCTAGCTTCGCTTCCTTGTTCTGGTGGCAGCATTGGAGGGATATTTCGTGGTCAATTAAGGTCAAATTGGAGTTTTTATTTTTGTTTAAAGGTAAGGAACCTCTTAGCCTACAAGATTATCTAAGTTACGGCTAAGTCGTTGAAGCTAGAACTTGTGAGATATATGTCTAAAGCCTTGCTAGTAATGTTGTTGGTTAGTGGACTGTTTTGGGAGGTTCAATATGATTATTATTGATACTTTTTGGGATTTTAGGTGATTTTTTTAACTTGTGGGAAGTCATATAAATAGGGGATGTGCTGTCCGTTTCATCGTAAAATAGGTTACGGTTGATACATAATAGTTACGACGCTTAAACGATAACGATAGTGTCATTTCTCCTACTGTAGACTAAGGAGTCGTGGCATTTTCATAGCTTGAGATTGGGCAGTATATACAAGGTATGTGAGCTATCCCTCTCCTTTTTTTTCACAACTTCGATTGTGCTAATGTAATGAACGATCTTCCAAAGATACTTCACTCTTAGAAGCTAGCAGTACTTACATTGTTTCCCTTCTTATGGAACGATTGATGTTGATGTTACTTCTCTTATTCTTATGCTACAAATGTTGTTGGTACTTCCTGATTCTTATAAGATTCTGGATGAATATTTAGTCCAAATAACGTGTACGGAGGATAACGACCTTACGTCACTCTGAAAGGTTCAAAATGTGATTCCAATAAGTCCAGCACACATCATATATATGTATCTACTTTACTCTACTTACCCGCGCTATAGTCAACTAGGTGCGGTACCTATTGTGCAACCACTGATCAGTTGGGTTTTACCGAGCTCCACGTGGCCGGGTACGATTCTACCGATCCTTATGATAGCCGGGTACGTTTTTACCGAGCCTATTAGGGCCGGGTACGACATGATCATAATGATGCACAAAAGGCGTATGTTTTAAGAGTTTATGTGTGTGTGTGTGTGTATATATATATATGCTTCATGCATTCATGTCAGTAGCCCTCAGAGGATATCCTCTATCCCTTTTTACATTATTGTTCTTACTTATGCTTTCTTGCCTTACATACTCAGTACTTTATTCGTACTAATGTCCTATTATTTGTGGATGCTGCATGTCGTGCTGCAGGTCCTGATAGACAGCTAGGCGAAGCTCCCCAACCATAGTAGGCTGCCCAGTTCAGCGGTTATTGGCGAGATCCCTTCTTCGGACTTGCCGTGGTCTTGGTGTGCATTTTTTTATAGGTGTTATGGGTATGTCGGGGCCCTGTTCCGGCAATGTTGCAGCACTTATGTTCCTTTAGAGGCTCATAGACGTGTGTCGACTCATGTATAGTTTGGATTGCCTTGTCGACTAATTTTTATTGTATAGTCTTTCATGATAGCCTTGTCGGCTCATGATATATATGTTCATGCCATTATCTGTCGTTGTTGGTTGTTTAGGATTCATGTCTACCATTTATACTAATCTCATTGGCCCTTATAGATAATAAGAAAGGTTAGATAAAATGTGTATTGGTACTTGGCAAGTATGGCCCGGGTGCCAGTCATGGCCCTTTACGGCTTGGGTCCTGACACTACTGAACCGGACCTCCAAAATGACGGGGACACTTCCTCCACATATTCCAAACTCCCCGCACTCAAAGCAATTGTGATCCGCCAATGGTGGTGGAGACTGAATCAGACCCCGAGAACCAGAATAGCTACTAGAAGGACCTGGTACAGATGAACCCTGAACTGATGGAGCACGAGATGACTCTGAGCTGGGAGGGCACTGAGAGATGACTGACCCGGACAAGCACTGTATGACCATGGCTAGCCAATGCACCACGATGAACGTGACGAGCCACCTGAGCGGGCCTATTAGGGTGACACCTGCTGTGGTGGGATAGTCCTCCAGAAGAAACACCCTGAAATCCCCCGAACCATGAGGCCTCTTGGCCTCCCTCTCCCCGTGCTCATGGCTACAAACCTGCTCTAGACGCCTAGCAACATCAACCACCTCGTCAAACCTAGCACCTGATGGAATATCTCGCGTCATGACGAAGTGCAGTTTATAGTTGAGGCCATCAATGAACCTCCTAATCCTCTCCTTCTCTATGGGAACCAACCAGATCGCATGACGAGCCAACTCTGAAAATCTCATCTCATACCGGGTCACTAACATATCCTCCTAGCCTAGCTGCTCAATTTGCCTACACAATTCCTCACTGCGGGTCTGTGGAACAAACCTCTCTAAGAAGAGAACTGAGAACTCATGCACGTAAGTGGTGCAGCGCCAGCTGGGCTGCTCAACTCATAGTAGTAAATGAGACTCTACTAATACTCGCCATGCGAAGGATCTGCTGGCACCTGTCTAAGAAATCCTAAGCATCATCTAACTCAGCCCCACTGAACGTCGGAGGCCTGATCCTCCCAAACTGTTCTAGCCTCTTCTGCTCCTCGTCCCTCATAGGTGGACCCACCTAGACCTGAGCAACTACAACCGGCTAGGCTGGTAGTATCCCTAGTGTCTGAAGTCCTTGAACCACCTACTCTGGAGTACTGGCTGTGGGAGCCTGAGCACCTCCACCGACCTGAGAAGTGGCTGGTGCGGCTTGAACTGAAACTGCCTGAGCAAGGCTAGTGCATACAGTCAATATCAGGGCCAAATCCTCTAAATACCTAGAATCACAATGGCAGAGCTGGTGCCTGAGCTGGTCCCACCGGCTCAACCACATCTGGTATTTGCTCTTAAGTTGGAGCAACTGGTGGCTCCACATGTGCTGCTTTAGCTACTATACGAGCTACACCTCAGCCTCTAATGCGGCCCCGGCCTCTCGCGGCTCTAGCTGGTTGTACTGGTGGCCGTCTGCCTGATCCGATAGCATGTGTCCTCACCATCTGTGAGAGAATAGAATAATAGAAGTTTAGTTTTTGGGAATCATAAATTCGCACGACAAGAATACGAGAAAGTGAAGTTTTCGAATCGATTCAGTAGTCTCTTGAAGATAAGTGCAGACGTCTCCGTACTAATCCGCAAGAATCTACTAAACCTGCTCATGACCGTGAGACCTATGTATCCTATGCTTTGATAGCAACTTGTCACTACCCAAATCTCAACATGTTTTGATGGCGCCTATCGCATTACTAGGCAAGCCGACCATCACAAAATAACTATGCTTTTTAAATTAAAAACATGATGTAATAAGTTTAACAATGAAAAAAATATCTCATAAATAACCGATAAGAATAACTGCGACTCAACTACAAAATTTCCAAAATCAAGATGTCACCAAGTACATAGGCTACTAAGTGTTAACACAGTCAAAACTTCTAATAAACCTGTATTGAAAGATAGAACAATGCTAAATAAACTGAAAAAGAATGAGAGTCGAGGTCTGCGGACGCCATAGCAGCTACCTTAATAGTCTCCAAGCAGATACTACTCCAAGTTTAGAAACCACCGGGTCCAGATGTACCTAGATCTTCACACCGAAGTGCAGAGTGTAGTATGAGTACAACCGACCCAATGTACTCAATAAGTAACATTACTAACCTTGGGCTGAAATCTGTGATGAGCTCAGAAAGGTACAGTCCAAATTCAGATAATAACAGTACATATATAATAGGGAAATGATAGTAATAACTAAGAGAAATCTAATAATCAGTTTGTACTCGGTATAGAAATGTAGACATGCTTTTAAGTTCAACAGTTTAAGTTCAATACTGATAAAATGTGCAAAGTATAGCTAGCATGAGGAATGTTACATCTCTATGTCCACATGTCAAATATACATGACACCAGTAATGCAACACAATGATAAACTCATATACTCAAACTTTCAGAGTATTCAATCTTACTCAGCACGCTCAATCACTTAGCACACTCAATTGCCCAGCACTCTCAATCGCTCACCAGCCACAATCACTCAGCACTCAACAGTACCTGCGCTCACTGCTGGTATGTCAGACCCCGGAGGGGTGGATCTTGCCCAAGTGCTAATATAAGCCAATATGGCACGCTGCGGCGTGCAGACCGATCCCATAAATATCACTCACAAGCCGGCACTCAGGTCCCAACTCAGTCGTGAATCTCTCCAGTCTCTTGGGCTCTCAAATCTCATGCCCATCAACCCAAATAATGATAACATGATGTAAAAATAAATGATAAGGGAGACTGAGATATGATATGCAAATGATGAATATAACTGAGTACATAATTGCAATTTAAGCAAATAACTCAACACAAATAACCTCAGTGGGTCCCAATAGAATAAGCATATAGCCTAAACATGATTTCTAACATGGATCACAACTCAATTACTCCAACATGTAGGGATCACATGAATATCAACATGATTTGATAACTACACAATACCACGGAATCAGCCGAGTCATAATTACCATGATGTATGCCCACACGCCCGTCACCTAGCATGTGCGTCACCTCAACACCAACCATATAACAAGAAATCCAGGGATTTATACCCTCAGTAGCAAGTTTAGAAGTGTTACTTATCTCAAACCGCGCAAATCACAACTCCAACAAGCCCTTGCCACGCAAATCAGCCTCCAAACAACCCGAATCTAGCACAAAAGACTTAATACAATCAATACAAGGTTCCATACGATAAAGCTAAATTTTTTTAACCAATGTAAAAAAGTCAACAAAACGACACTCAAATCCCATTCAATAATGAGTCCAACCATACCAAAATCATCCAATTCGGGCCACAAAACGACACTCAAATCCCCAAATCTTACTCTCCAATTCATGGTTCAAAAATCCCCAAATTCTAACTTAGATTCATGATAAATAGGTGAAATAATCATTGGGTATTTGAAATACATGGACAAAAGTGATCAAAAATCAGTTACCTCTTGAAATCTAGTGAAAACCCTTTCATAAATCGCCTTAATCCGAGCTCCCAAAGTCCAAAAATGAAGAAAATACTCTAACCCTCGTTTACATATATTCTGCCAGCGAAACCACACCTGTGGTCATGACCTCCGCTTCTGCGGTCTCACGTCCGTATTTGCAGAAAACACTAGACACCCGGCCAGCCACTTCTGCGGCCAAAAGCTCGCACCTGCGAGATTGCTCCTGCGGCTCCGTGTCCGCATCTGCGACCAGAGTGCCGCACCTGTGGTACCGCAACTATGGCCACAGGTGTGAATGCACCAGAGCTGAACACAGCGGCACTTGTACAAGTCCAAAATTCCATCCGATTTCAATCCAAATCACATCCGAGGCCCCTGTGACCCCATCCAAACATACTAACCCATCCCAAAACATCATACAAACTAAGTCAAAGCTTTAAATCACATCACATAACACAAAACACACGAATTACACCCCAATTCAAGCCTATTGAAAATAATGGATTTCCAACTCCTACAATCGATGCTAAAACCTATCAAACCAACTCCGATTAACTTCAAATTTTGCACACAAGTCATAAATGACACAACAGACCAATTCCAAATTTTGGAACCAAAATCTGAGCTCAGTATCAACAATGTCAACTCTTGGTCAAACTTCTCAACTCTCCAAACTTCAACTTTTCAAACTTTTACCAATTCAATCCGAAACCAACTATTGACCTCCAAAACAATATTCGGACACATTTCTAAGTCTAAAATCACCATATGGAGCTATCATAATCATCAAACTCCATTCCGGAGTCAGATATAAATAAGACAACATCCAGTCAACTCTTTCAATTTAGGCTTCCAATTGAGGTAACATGCATATATGCGTGTGTCAGGGTTATTCATGCTCGGGGTAGATTATATGATTCTTTGTACCTTGTTGAACTTTGTGATTTTCTTTCCTTATATTTTACTTGATTTCTATGATAATATAAGTACAAATATCAATGCTAGATACCATGCTTTAGTTGTCACAAACCAAATCCCACCTTAAGTTGTGATGGTGCCCAACACTACCTTTAGGCAAGCCAACAATGAAATCAACACGCTAATGTATAATCTAAAATACATCTCGAACAGAATAATGAAATAAATAGCTGAAATCGTCATTTTCATAGAAATTTTCTGATATTATTATGTCAAATATTCGAACGTGATCAAAATATAAATATGGTTATCATAACAAGTTAAAACCAAGACAAGAATATAAATCCCTAAAACCCGATGTCAGAAGTGCATGAGTATCTACTAGGAAGTACAGTACTAATATAACATCTGTCTGAAATATAAAATAGACAAGATATAGTAAAAGAACAAGACGGGGGGGACTCCATGTGCTGCGGATCGTAACATAGAATGGCGCTCACCACAAAGTCTTCTTAGCAGCTGCGACTATGCCCCAAGATGACCACCAAAGGCACCTGTGTCAATACCTACACAATTAGTGCAGAAGTATCGTATGAGTACGTAAATCAACGCGTACCTAGTAAGTATCTTGCCTAACCTCGAAGAAGTAATGACGAGGGGTCGAAATCGACACTTACTAGTGGTCTAATAATCAAATTGCAATAAAAGTAGACAGGTAAAACGCATAACAAGTAAAAGCAATGAAACTGATATATGTGAATAACACGATCCTCAACAGAAAAGTGTACGAAGTCCTCAAATACCAGATACTACCTCGGATAGAATATATAATGGTCAACACCAGATAGAATGTCTCATTTCAAGACAGGAAGACTCAAAGGTCCACTGAATCTTTTACAAATATTACGCACGATTCTGCCGAGGTGAGCGGCCTGATACCATAAGAGTGATGGTACAATATCCTACCGTGGCGTACGACCCGATCCCATAAGAAAATATCACATGACAATATCGAAGCAAACAGACGGATCCCATAAGAATGTGTTACAATAATCCTGTCGAAGCGAACGCCCCCATCCTGTAAGAGTATGTTACATGAGACTGCCGAGGCGAACAGACCGATCCCATAAGAGTTTCCATCACTGCCAAGGAACCCGATCCCATAAGAATATGAAACTTAGACGGATCACTAGCCCCACTCACGAGTATACGTGTGAGTTATGAAATTCAAGAAACTTCCGGACGAATACACACAACACGGGAGAAATCTATAAAGGAAGGTACAATCTCCATGACTAATCAAGTAGCTCGTCAAGTATTTATGTCACGACCCCAATTTCTGTCCGTAGGATGTCATGATGGCACCTAGTCTCTAGAACTGGGTAAGCCTAACATGCATAGAAAAATAGTGGAAATACTACTAATACTTCAAATAAAAATCTTCACACTATAATAATAAACTCAATAGTACATATCCAACACTCTTCCCAAAACCTGGTGGAACGAAGACATAAGCTCTACAAGAAAGTACTAATAATGCCGATATACAATACTGTTTGAAATGAGAAGTAATAGTAGAATGTTTAAAATAGAAGGGGACTCCGAGGCATGCATACGTCGAGCAGGTATACCTTGAATTCTCCAAGTCCAGTTACTCATTCAACCTCTAGCGTCCGACACGAGCAGACGTACCTGGATCTGAATAAAACGATGTGCATAAGCATAGTATGAGTACACCACAACAGTGCCCAGTAAGCATCAAGCGTAACCTCGGTAAAGTAGCAACGAGGCCAGGTCTAGACACCTACTAGGACATAATAAACAGCATGAAAACATAATAACGATAAGTAAAGGTAGAGAAATAATTGATAAGAAATAAGTTAATAACATGAACTAATACTGGAATTGTAAGCATGGAATAAAATAAAGGAACCAATTAAAGAGAACCACAAGGATCATATACAGACAATAACTGATATAACAAGGATGAACAAAACAACAGGAAGTGTTCCCACCAAAAGCTCTTTGCAACATGTGATAAACAACAAGAATCACAACAAGGTACCGCCTCGTATTCACATTTCTCAATTTCAATCACACTTTCCTTTTACTGTTGCGTGAGCCTTACATTTAGATAGTTTTGAAAATATTTTTCCCAAAATAGCTACACGTACTTTAGCCCACCTTATGACGCAGCGTGGCTTCACGTAATTCTCAACAAGCAACACGCACATATGTCCCACCTTATGCCGCCGCATGCACATTAACCCCCATCCATATACCGTCACATGCACATCAATATCATACCACAATAACAACTCGTACCACAAGTGACCATATGTCACAACTTGCCAATAATTAGCAATATCAATGTTCCCACAACAATAGCCCATGGCTCAACCACAATGTGTACAAAAATATCAACAATAACACTGAATGTAAATTTCTCAACAATTAACATTTCGCCTCAATGTGATAATGGCTTTCACTACTTCAACACCAATAACTCAACAATGAGAAAGATAATGTGTAACCACGATGCTAAATAAGAATAACTCATAATAGAAGAGATAACATATACCGATGACTTCAAATAATGATAATCAACAATGAAAGAGAGAACATATAGCAATGACTTCAAATAATGATAACCAACAATGAAAAAGATAACATGCAACAATGAAAGAGGCAACAAGTTAAACTAAAGCATAAGAGCAGAATATCAAGCAAGATGTGAACAACTGTTAACAAAGTCATTTAAGGCATGTAGGGATAAACTAACACAAGTAAGAGTAGGACTATGAGAATTTAGAACATGATATGACAATTTACTTAAATCATGGAAAGAGTCTAAGTTGCCTAAACTGGTCAAATACCACCTATAAATCGTGAACCCACTTGTCACTTTGTGTACATGGCTTTCAGATAGCACAAATAACACAATCAATCCCAAATCCCAAGGGCTAGTTCCCCCAGAAAAAGTTAGGCAAGATACTTACCTCAGCTAGGCCAATTCAACCCTTGGAAATAGTTTTTCCCTCAAATCTAGCCAAAATCGACTTAAAGTCATCAATCAATGCAAGGGAAATAAATTACAATAGATAAAGCTATGATCTTCATACTTTTCCCAAAAAAGTCAACCAAAGTCAACCTGGGGCCCCCTCGGTCAAAACCGGGGTCCAATGATAGATTCCGACTAACCATAACCCCATGAGTTCATATATGTGATTAGTTTCAAAATCCGAGTCTAAGTCGACTCTCAAAACTCAAATTCTTATTTTTCAAAAACATAAAGAAGACCGAGAAACCACGCAAGCAAGAACTCTACTAGGCTCCGAAACATCAAATCTAACGAACTGGTTGGCCAAGGTCTGAACATCCAATGCTAATGGCCTCTCCGCTGCTTGTAGATATACTAAACTACCCATGCTCTCTGCCTTACAACTCAAGTCATCAACCACCACATTGGCCTTCCCGCGATGATATAAAATAGTGATATCGTAGACTTTAAGCAACTCTAACCATCTCTGCTGCCGCAAGTTAAGATCTTTCTATTTGAACAGATGTTGTAGACTCCAGGGGTCGGTAAAAACTTCACAAGGGACACCGTACAGATTATGCCGCCAGATCTTCAATGCATGAACAATAGCTGCCAATTCTAAGTCGCGGACGGGATAATTCTTCTCATGGATCTTCAACTGCCGAGACGCATAGGCAACCACCCTGCCGTCTTGAATCAACACCGCGCCATGGACAACACGTGACACATCACAATACACAGTGTAAGACCCCGAACCCGTAGGCAACACCAACACTAGCGCTGTAGTCAAAGCAATCTTGAGCTTTTGAAAGCTCGCCTCACACTCCTAGGACCATCTGAAAGGAGCACCCTTCTGGGTCAATTTGGTTGTAGGTGCAGCAATAGACAAGAAACCTTCTACAAAACGGTGATAATACTCGGCCAAACCAAGGAAACTCCGAATCTCAGTAGCTAAAGATGGTCTGGCCAACTCTGCTGCTTAAATCTTCTTTGGATCTAACTTGATCCTCTCACTCGACACCACATGATCCAAAAACGCCACTGAATTAAGCCAAAATTCACACTTTGAGAATTTTGCATACAACTTCTTTTCTCTCAGGATTTAGATCATGATCCTTAGATTCTGCTCATGATCTTCTCGACTGCGGGAGTACACCAAGATGTCATCAATAAACACAATGATGAATGAATTAAGATATGGCTGGAATACACTGTTCATCAGGTGCATTAATGCTGCTAGGGCGTTGGTCAGCCCAAATGACATCACAAGGGGTGACCATACCGAGTCCTAAAAGCAGTCTTCGGAATATTCAGATACCGAATCTTTAGCTGATGATAACCTGACCACAAATCAATCTTTGAACATTCTGGCACCCTGTAGCTGATCAACTAAGTCATCAATGCGTGGCAATGGATACATGTTCTTCACTGTAACCTTGTTCAACTACCGATAGTCAATACACATGCGCATAGAACCATCCTTCTTCTTCACAAAAAATACCCGAGCACCCCAAGGCGACACACTAGGCTGACTGAAACCCTTATCAAGCAAATCTTGCAACTGCTCCTTTAGCTCCTTCAACTCTGCTGGGGCCATATGATATGGTGAAATAGAAATGGGTTGAACGCCCGACAACAAGTCAATACTAAAATCAAAATCCCTGTTGGGCGGCATGCCTGGAAGATTTGCTGGAAATACATCTGGGAAGTCTCTCACTACTAGAACTGACTCAACGGTAGGAGTATCATCACTGAAATCTCTCACAAAGACTATATAAGCATCACACCCCTTCTCAACCATCCGCCGAGCTTTTAGAAATGACACAACCCTGCTAGGAACATAATCCAATGTACCCCTCCACTCTATTCATGGAAGACCTGACATAGCCAATGTCATAGTCGTGGCATGACAATCAAGAATAGCATTATAGGGCGACAACTAGTCCACGCCCAAGATCACATCAAAGTCTATCATACCGAGCAACAATAGACCAACTCTGGTCTCAAAACCACCAATAACAACTAAACACGACCGATACACATGGTCCATAATAATAGAATCTCCCACAGGCGTGGACACATAAATAGGAGAACTCAAAGAATCATGAGATATATCCAAATACGGAGCAAAGTATGATGACACATATGAATAAGTGGATCCCGGATCAAATAAGACCGATGTATCTCTATGGAAAATCGGAACCATACATGTAATGAATGCATCTAAAGTTACTAGCTCTGTCCTACCCGAAAAAGCATAGAATCTGGCCTGGCCTACCCCTTTAGGGAGACCTCTACCTTCCCGTCCCTCACCCCTAGCTGGCTGTGCGGGTGGAGCGGCAACTAGGGCAGCAACCATGGCCTGAGAAGTTTGTGGACATAAGTGAATCCGTGGAGCCTGAGTAGTCTGTAGAGGAGCACCCCTCCTAAGTCTGGGGAAGTCTCTAAACACATAATGGGTATCACCACACTCAAAGAAAGCTCTCGGTGGTGGATCAGGCCTGCTCGGCTGGACTGACTGTTGAAGGCACCCCATGCAGGAGGAGCACAAGAAAATGGCCGAGCAAAGTGGGCAACTTGAGATCTCGGAATAATTAGAGCACCTCTAGAAGTTGGGAGTGCTGAGTGAACTGGATGGCTCCCATAGCCTCTACCATGACGGACTCTAGCTGCAGTGTGGCCACCACTGAATCCTCCAATACCTCGAGGCATTTTGGCCTCCTTGTCCTCTCTCTCGCGGCCCTGCATACCCTCCAACCTCCGTGTAATCTCTACCACCTGCTGTTATGGGGTATCTGTCTCCAACTTTTGAGCCTTGCTGAATCTAATACCATAGTTGAGCCCCTCGATAAATTGACGAACTCGCTCTCTGACTGTAGAAACCAAGGCAGGTGCATGTCTGGACAAATCACTGAATTTGACAGCATACTCTGACACTATCGTAGTATTGTGGTGCTGGTAATCATACTCTCCGTGCCATGCATCCCTAAGGGTTTGAGGAAAACACTCTCTCAAGAACATCTCTGAAAACCGAGTCCTTGTAAGTGAAGTTGCATCGTTTGGGCTACCCTCCTCGTATACCCGCCACCATTGATATGCCTGACAGCTGGAAAGTGGTGAAAGCAATCCTGCTCGTCTTCACAATACCCATGGTGCGGAGAATACAGTGGCACTCCTCTAGAAAACCATGTGCATCCTCTGAAGCCAAACCACTGAAAGTAGGAGGCTGATACTTCTTGAACTTCTCAAGTCTAAGCTTCTCCTTCTCAGATGCTACTGCCCTAACCTCAGGCTGAACCGAAACAACAAGCTGTACTGGTATAACCTCTGGGACCTGATCAACATGGACCTCTTGCTCTAGAGTACTAGCCGCAGGAGTCTGAGCTCCTCCCCCAGCCTGAGAAGTGGCTGGTGCAAGTGGAATCAACCCCATCGAGCTAAGGTACCAAACATGCTCAAGAACTGTGCGAGGGTCTCCTGAAGTGCAAGGGTGGCAACAGGCACCTAAGGTGCCTGCCCTCCAACTGAAGCTACTGGTGGCTCCTTTATTGCAGCTCGGGTAGGTGCTTTAGTTTCACCACGTGCCCCTCCTCGGCCTCTGCCCCTGCCTCAGCCTCTCATGGCTCTAATAGGGAACGTAGGTGTCTGATCATCAGATCTCATAGTGCGTGTCCTCACCATCTGTGAAAGAATAGGAAGTCAAAGATTTAGTTTTGAAGTCAACCAATTCGCACGATAAGGAATCAAAGAAGTGAAGCATTCCAAACAGTTCCGTAGCCTCTCAAAGATAAGTACAGATATCTCTGTACCGATCCTCGAGACTCTACTAAACCTGCTTATGACTCATAAGACCTATGAACCTAGAGTTCTGATACCAGCTTGTCATGATACAAATTTCCTTCCGTAGGATCTCGTGATGGCACCTAGTCTCTACGACTAGGTAAGCCTAACATACATAGAGAAATAGCGGAAATTCTACTAAAACTTCAAATAAAAACCTTCACACTATAACAATAAACTCAATAGTACAATAGTGAACATACTCCCCAAAACCTAGTGGAACAGAGTCATAAGCTCTACAAGGAAGTACTATTAATGCCGATATACAATACTGTTTGAAACAAGAAGTAAACAATAGAATGTCTAAAATAGAAGGGGACTCCGAGGCTTGCAGACGTCAAGCAGGTATACCTTGAAGTCTCCAGAAGAAGCTACTCAATCAACCTCTAGCGTCCGGCACAAGCAGGCGTACCTGGATCTAGACAAAAAGATGTGCAGAAACGTAGTATGAGTACACAACAACAGTACCCAGTATGTATCAAGCCTAACCTCGGTAGAGTAGTGACGAGGCAAGGTCAAGACACCTACTAGGACATAATAAACAGTATAAAAACATAATAACGATAAATAATGGAAGGCAGAGAAATAACTGATACGAAACAAATTAATAACATGAACTAATATCAGAGTTGTAAGCATGGAGTAACATAAAGGAATCGATTAAAGAGAACCACAATGATCATATACTGACAATAACTGATAGAACAAGGAAGAACAAAACAACAAGAAGTGTTCCCACCAAAAACTCTTTGCAACATGAGATAAACAACAAGAATCACAACGAGGTACCGCCTCATGCACAATAAGAATCACAGCCGAGGTACCGCCTCGTATATAACAAGAATCACAACCAAAGTATCATCTCGTATTCATATTTCTGAATTTCAATCATAATCTTTCCTTATAGCA
Source organism: Nicotiana obtusifolia (assembly GCA_002018475.1). NCBI lineage: Eukaryota > Viridiplantae > Streptophyta > Magnoliopsida > Solanales > Solanaceae > Nicotiana > Nicotiana obtusifolia. The sequence continues at coordinate 57,550 of MCJB01019082.1, read as the reverse complement.
CCGTGTGAGACTTACATTTAAATAGTTTTGAAAATATTTTTCTCGAAATAGCTACACGCACTTTATCCCACCATATGACGCCGCATGGCTTCACATAATTCTCTTACAAGCAACAAGCGCATATGTTCCACTTTATGCCACCGCATGCACATTAAGCCCCATCCTTATACCGCCGCATGCGCGTCAATCTCCCATCACAATAATAACTCGCACCACAAGTTCCCATATGTCACAACTTGCCAATAATCAACAATATCAATGTGTCCACAATAATAGCCCATGGCTCAACCACAATGTGTACAAGAATATCAACAATAACAGTGAATGTAAATTTCTCAAAAAGAAAGATGTCTCAACAATTAACGCTTCGCCTCAATGTGATAACATCTTTCACAACTTCAACACCAATAACTCAACAATGAGAAAGATAATGTGTAAGCACGATACTAAATAAGACTAACTCACAATAGAAGAGATAACATATACCGATGACTTCAAATAATGATAATCAATAATGAAAGAGATAACATGTAGCAATGACTTCAAATAATGATAATCCATAATGAAAGAGATAACATGTAACCAGGAAGGTAGCACTAACAGCGGAGAGCACGAGGTGAGGCGACTAGAGAGAGAAAAGTGCGACCAGAGAGAGAAAGCTCTCACTAGCTGCGATGGCGACGCCGGCCGGTAATACGCCGATTGGCGACCTTCCCCCCTCCACCTCCCAACTTCCCGCTACAACTTCCACCTACCCATAACCCCTCGACTACAATCAACTTCTCAAACCATTGACACTGAACTCGAACTCGACTGTGAACCCTAGGTTGTCAATGGCAATCGAACCCATTCTGTTCAAGAGAGCTACATTCTTACAAGGACAACCTTTCGTCAAATTTACAGAAACAGATGTTGATCGAATGAATGAAATTGAAGGTCTTCAATATGCAGTCATTGGTAAGTTTTCATATGGTTGGCCTGACATCCAAGAACTTCGTCGATTAATTCCTGCGCAGTGCGGAATTAATGGCGACTGTAATATTGGATTACTCAGAGATAGGCATGTACTAATTCGATTGACACTATGGAAAGATTTTCTCAATTTCACTTCTAAAGCAGTGTATTACTTGAAAGTAAGAGATGGATACGAATATCAGATGAGAACATTACTTTATGATTCTAAGTTCAAGGAAGGAGAAGAAACCTCAAAAGCGATGTCTTGGATTTCATTTCCTAGCTTGCTACCAACTTTCTTTGTGAAGGAAATTTTATTCTCACTTGCATCTGCTGTTGGAAAACCACTACACCTAGATATGGCAACTGTAAACAAGACAAGGCCTAGCTATGCTAGAGTAAAAGTGTTGGTTGACCTTCTGACTGAGCTACCAAAGAAAGTTAGAATGGACATTGAAAATGAGGCCACTGGTGCAGTGAGAACATAGTGGATTAAAATCCAATATGATTTTATTCCTAAGTACTGTAAAAAATGTAAGTTGCAGGGTCATGACATGTCAGAATACTGAAAATTGCATCCAGAATTGATAAAGTAAAATGCTGTTAAGAAACCAAGAACTAAAGACAAAGGAAAGGAAGCAGCATCTTTGATGATCCTATCAAGTGGTAAAGTAGTTGGAAACACTGGTTTACAGTGGAAAGAGGTTAATCGAGCACAAAGCAAAGACAAGTACGTAGCAGATCAGTCCAAAGGGAGACTGGAGGTAATGCCACCTAACTCAGATGCTCAGAAATTGCAGACAAAGAACAAAGTGACCAAATGTTGGACTGCAGATGTTGCCAATCGACTGAAACTAATAATGCAAGCCCTACCTTCAGTGATTATATGGGAGTTGTGGAAGAGAAGAAATAGCTACAAATATGGGGACACAGTCACTATCAGCAGGGTAATCTATCAAATTATTTCTACTCTCCAGATGCTTATTAAAGTCAAAAAGCCAGGAATTCAAAACATCCCCCATAAATGGCCAGATATAATTGTTATGATGGAACAATATACTCCCACTTTGAAGTACACTAAGGTAATCTGGGAATTCCCCAAATAAGGGAGGATCAAAGTCAACACAGATGGCACTTCCAGGGGCAACCAATGTAGAAGCTCCATTGACTTTGTACTGAGAAATGAAGAGGGAGATGTAATACATGCCTACAATAAGGAGATCAAAGAAAGCACAAACACTGAAGCTGAGGCACAGGCAATGGTGAAGGCCTTGAGATTCTGTGTCAATAATGAACACCTTCTAATAGAGCTTCACACTGACTCAATTATGCTAATGAAGAGCATAAAGGGAGAATGGAGAGTACCTTGGTCCATCCAGGAAACTGTTGTAGAAATCAAGGTGTTGATGATTAGATGCAATGCAACAATAGCACACAAATTCAGGGAAGACAACAGATTGGCAGACCATATTACAAACTATGCCCTGGATGTAGGTCCTATTGATTGCCAGTGCTTTGGTGAACTGGACACACAAAGTAGAAGGTTGGTTAATAGTGATACTGTCACTGTCGTTACTATGCGTAGAGGTGGAGGAAGAGGATTTTTTCCCGCCTAGGAAAGGAGATGGGTGGAAACCATAATCACATTAGCAATGATGCAGGAAGAATGGAATAGGGCAAAATGAAATACTCTACAGAAAATACTGGAGGGTCTCAACCACATACCCCAACACCACCACAATGGATCATTACCATGAACTTGAGATCAACCAATGACTTCAACAATTTCTTAACATGCTTGTTAATGCTGCAGGTACAATGGTGGGCAAAGCAGGACATCAGCAAGAAGCCTAGGAGAGACTATGATCACAACTCCGGCAAAGGGGAACAGATTATGGATGCAGGAACTCATATGATATATGTATTGCTGTTTGCAGGCACACTGTTGCACTTGGGATGCCACCACAAGCTTCATCACAACAATTGTATCGAGCAGGAAGTGGAACACTGGATTTATGCTAACAAGATACCTTGTCTTGCAGGAAATTTTGAAGATCTGGGCTGCCATTAACATGAAATCATCATCAGCACCTTGAGCTCAATCAACAGCCAACCAAATGAAATGCAAATCACTGAGTGGATCCAACCTACTGCTGAAAAAGCAATTGGGGGGAAACATCTCTAATGCTTATTACATTGCTGTTTTAGCTAGTACACTGGACTCCAATTACTCTAAGCAATGTCAGCAAGTACATAGACACAAACAACACCAGGACCTCAGCAACATCAACACCACTCTACATAACCACAGCACCAAACAAGAAGCAAAAAGCACCGACAAGGACACTTCAGAAGCAACCAACAATATTCTCAGCATAGCCCAACTTCAGAACTCACTAAACTCCAAAACTCTACTTCAGCTCATAGCAGGACCACAGCAGCAGCAGAAGAAACTCACACAAAGACACAACACTTACATAAGGAAGCAACAAAAGCTCAGCTCTCCATTCACCAAGATTCACTCCTGGGAGCAGCTCACTACCAAGGAAGCATTAGACGACCACCTTGTACAACTACATCAAAAGATCAATCCCAATGTGCAGCAGTCAAGACAATTCTCAAGCCTACACCAGCGACATGAGAAGATTAGCAACAACAGACTCAATTTTCAAAGACACAGCATTAGAAGAGAATCAAATGTCATCAAAATCATCAAAGTCAACTCAGAGGAAAACATCACTGCTTTTAACAGATTTCTCAACTTTGCAGATAGTGTGGAGGAATCCAGATCAGTGCTGCAATTGCAATGTGTGGTATTAGCATTTAAAATGCTCAATCTGTTGCAATTACAACACTCATCAAGGATCTTTATTACTAGCATACAACACAGGAACTCATCCAGCACACAACTAAGTAGCAGCAGCATCAGGAAGACAGCAAGATGGACATCCCGGCCACCACCAATCAATGGAACTCAGTCAACAGTCAACCTAGCAGACATAGCAACATAGACTGGCAACCACCAAGTTTGCACCAACCACATGATCCAGAAACACACCTATCAGACAATCAACAAAAACAACTCCCTGTATTTCATCCGAATCAAACAAAAAACCAAAACAACAGTAACACAAACCTCAATTTCACTAATGAAAGTAACACCCTTCATCATTCTGTAGGCAGCCTGAATTGGTTCAGATTATTGCTGTAGTTGCAAGGTGTGGTATTAGCACCTCGGGTGCTCAATCTCTTGCAACCTCCAATCATCATGGACACTTCCAACCACATTGCAACACTGGAAACATGACTCTACTCAGCTTCACAGTAGCACTACTCTAAACCAGCAGACATTACAAGTAAAAAAAAGCATTAATAGATCATCATCAGACAGAAACAAGAGAAGACAGCAGTCTACTGCAGCAATCCCAGCACACAACCAACAGCAGCAATCACTTCAAAACAAACAGCCATCTTCAACTTGGCTTTTATTTACAAAGTCAAAGCAAAATTGAAGATAGCTCACACTCTTTTGGTACTCTTTTGATAACTCTAGAAATCACTTTTGGATACCAGATGTACATACAAGGGAGCACTTCCCCAAGTCACACAATAGAAGCAGGAACACATGTACTTTTTTGTATAGCTGACCTAGAACAATATCACTCTGTTTTTTTACATGCGAATGTCTATCATTTAAAAATAGACAATCACCATATTACTATAGGTCTAACACCTTACCATATTTTAGGTATATTTAGTTATCACATTAGGATGACTAAATGTACATTTACTCTTCTATTGGAGGTAAGGTTCATGTCCCCCTCCACTTTTATATTATGCTTCTATTAATAAAATTCCTATTTAGAAAAAAAGAGATAACATGTAACAATAAAAGAGGCAACAAATTCAACTAAAGCATAAGAGCAAAATATCAAGTAAGATGCTAACAAGTGTTAACAAAGTCATTTAAAACATGTAGGGATAGACTAACACAAGTAAGAGTAGATTGACTACGAAAATTTAGAACATGATATGACAATTCAACTAAAGCATGGAAACAATTTAAGTGGCCTAAACTAGTCAAATATCAGCTACAAATTGTGTACCCACTCGTCACCTTGCATACGTGGCTTTCACATAACACAAATGACACAATCAATCCCAAATCCTAAAGGGTAGTTCCCCCACATAAAGTTAGGCAAGATACTTATCTCAGCTAGACCAATTCAACTGCCACGACCAGAGATTCACTAGTCGTGATGTCACCTAATTCAACCTGCTAGGTAAGCCAAATAACAATGAACCACAATATAATGATAATTATAAGAGTCAAAAATGAAATAACTGAATTTTATACAACTCCCTAAGGACTGGTAGTACAAATCCTGAGCTTCTACAATTTGGAGTTTATAAAGCTAGTATGAAATAAATACATCATCTCTTTGAAATATACATGAGCAGATTTATAAATCTAAAGCTACAAAGAACAAGAGGTAGCTAAAAGCCGGAACGCAGGTACATCTTTTGGGCCAGCTCCCGCCATACATAGCAACATTAACTCTAACATCTGCATGCAAGGTGCAAAAGTGTAGTATGAGTACCACTGACCCCATGTACTCTATAAGTAACAAACCTAACCTTAGATTGAAAGTAGTGACAAGCTCGGGAGAAGGTTAGAGTCCAACACCAAAGGCCAAGAACAACTCATAACAATATGATAAATAGTGCAAGTAATAACCTAAAGATATCATCTTTAGCTCATTCACAGTTACGGAAAATAGGCATGCTTTTCAGGTATAACACTAAAAACCAAATCTTTCACTGAAATCACAAAAATATGAGTATATTAGGAATCTGTAACTTTTTCCAAAACCTTTCAACAACCGATAAGATATTTTATTATCAGATAGCATGAGGAAAGTACATATCTATGCCTACATGTCAATATGCATGTCAGGTCATGAATGTCATAATACCTTATAGCATGAGGAAATGCATCTTTATGCCTACATGCCAAGTATGCATGTCAAATGTGATGCATCACAGTGATAAACCCGTGTACTCACACTCTCAGATTACTCAATCTCACTGTCTCACACTCCCACTCGCCACACTCAATCACTCAGCACACTATATCACTTAGCACTGCACGGTAGCTGCGCTCACTATTGGTATGTTAGACTTTGGAGGAGCGGATCCTGCCCAAGCGCTAATATAAGCTAACATAGCATGCTACAACGTGCAATGTGATCCCATAATGAGTCAATAAAGCCTGCTGCGTGCATCCCGATCCCATAAGAAACTATTGCGGCGTGCAACCTGATCCTGCAAATGTCACTCACAATTTGGCCCTCAGAACCCAACTCAGTCATCAATCTTTCTAGTCTCTCGGGCTCACAAATCTCATGCCAATCAGCCCAAACAATGATAACATGATGTAACAACAAATGATAACAGATAATGAGATATGATATGCAAATGAATGAATATGACTGAATATATAATTGCAATTTAAGCAAGTAACACAATAGTAGAGATGACCTCAGTGGGTCCCAACAGAATGAGCATATAGCCTAAACATGATTTCTAACATGATTTACAGCTCATATAATCAAACAACTAGGGAGAACATGGATGTAACAGTTATAACAACAAAACAAGTCTGGTCATAGTCTAATAGTCAACTAGAAACATGATTTCCCCAGTGCACGCCCACACGCTTATCACCTAGCATGTGCGTCACCTCTATACATCTCTTATAACATAGTTCCAAAGGTTAAATACCTTCAAATCCAAGTTTAGATATGTTTCTTACATCTCTTATAGCAAGCCAAACAATACTCTAAAAATGCCATCACGCGTGTATCAACCTCTGAACGACTCGAAACTAGTTTATCAAATAATGCCCAAGGTAACAATCCGAATTGATAAAGGTCGGCTCTTTACTCATTTACTCAAAGTCAACCAAAAAGTCAAACTCTAGGCCTGCACCACAGAACTCGACAAATCTAGCAAAATGCGACAACCCATTCAATTACAAGTCCAACTATACTAATTTCACTCAAATCCGACTCCGAATCGATGTTCAAACCTTGAAAATTCACTTTAGGGAAAGTTTAGACAAAAACCCCCATTTCCTCTTTAAAATTCATAATCCAAATGCCAAAATCAAAGATAGATTCATGAAATATAATCAAACCGAGTAGAAAAATACTTACCCCAATGCATGTGGTGAAAATCGCCTCCAAAATCGCCCAAATCCGAGCTCCATAGCTCAAAATATGATAATTGACCAAGACCTTTGAAATAACGTACTTTATACACTGTTCCAGAGGTACCCTTCACAATCGCGATTCAAAAATTTTCCAGCACACATTTTACCCTTCGCAATCGCGGCCATTTCACTGCAATCATGATGAAAAATTTCCATTACCCTTCCCAAACTCTTCTCAAACAACCTATAGTGTATCGGCCATAACATTTCGTACAAAACTCTAAATGAAAAACAGTTTGATTTTCTGAAAGCTAAACACAAAGGGATACAACATTCATTTTTGGATCATCTCCAAATTCCTTAATGATTGCAAGATAAAAGCTTCCAAAGTCTGGTCAGTGGCGACATAATTTTCTTCTATGTGATTGCGAGAAGGCTTCCACGATCGTGGTTCAGAGTGCCCACAACAGCAATTTGCTCTTCGCTAACGTGACTCAAAGTCCGCTATCGTGATGCACACCCCTGTGGCCAAAAACCAGCAACTAAAAAGGCCTAGAAATGGTCCAAAACCACCCTGAAACTCACCTGAACCCCTTGGGACCCCATCCGAACATACCGAGAAGTCTGAAAACATATTATGGACCAACTCGAGGACTCCAATATTACATATTAAAATCAAAACCACGAATCGCCAATCAAGATCAATATCTTAAGTTCATAAACTTCAAACTTCGAACCAATCATCCGATTCAAGCCTAACCAATTCGAAATGAAACCAAATTTTGCATACAAGTTCCAACTGACATAACGAACCTATTCAACCCGGAACAACAATCCGAACACAATAACATTGGTCAACTCCTAGCCAAACTTATGAACATTCCAAACCTTCAAATTTCCAACTTTGCCAAATAGCGTCGAAACCTTCTAGAGACACCCGAATTCAAATCCAGGCATACGCCCAAGTCCAAAATCGCCATCCGGACCTAACGGAACCATCAAAACTCCGTTCTGGGATCAAGTACACAAAAGTCAAACTTAGTCAACTCTTCCAACTTAAAGCTTCAATCATGAAATTCATTATTCCAAACTAATTCTGAATCATCCGAAAATCGAAATCGACGATACACACACGTCATAATACATCATATGGAGCTACGTCATTACATTCTCCCCCAATTAAACATAAATTTGTCCTCGAACATGCCAAGAGTCGTTCCAAAGCCACCAAATCTCCATGTAACCTTGCCATGCACATACGCGGGGGTGATCCCACATCACCCCAATCCATGTAAGCCCGCCAACACAATGTAACTGAAGATCATTACTTTAAACTTAGTCCGTAAACCTTAGAACTCAATTTCCAACATCCGAAATTCCTTACAAGACCCGAATCTTGCACCTACACACTGTATAACTCTAAACAAGTTGTATAAAGCCATAACCATAACCGAAGATGTAATCACATGGTATACCACATAACTCGCATATTCATAGCAACAAGTTTTGATTAAAGTAACTGCTTAAAACCAAATCTGGTACCGGTAATAAGCCTCATATCAATAAAACTTCATTCAAAACCTTCATACACTGCCGATGATGAAAAAAACATGCAAAAACTCATAACCGCTCATCCGATCAACAAGTCATGGAGCTCTCTCGTCCAACCACAACAATAGATCAAATTCTAAGCTGACTTCCGATATTACTCTTCCAAACAAACCATAATCAAATTCGATAGCAATCACTTCAGGCCCAAAGACTTCATCTCGTCAAATACAAGCTACTCTACTGACATGCCATACCAATAATACCTAGATCCACAATCGTGCAATCCGTGCACCAATAGGCAACAACTCAAATGTACTCAAACACTGGAAGTGATTCAAATGAGAGAACCGCCTTGCAAGCTCAGCAAATACCACTACAAACGAAATGCTATGAACCATCACATATAGTAGAACCAAAACACATGAATCTAACATAAAGGATCATATCCAAATATAACTCCGCTGCAATGCGCGACCTATCCAAACACCGGTCCATATGAAATACCTCAAGCCACAATGCTAAAAACAAGTAAACAACCACACGCAATTCGACATTGGATACACGAAGTGCATGACTATAACCCTGGAGGAACGGATAGCACCACATACCACAAATAAGAAAGACCATAACCAAGGCGCAATCAACCATTCAACACCCTAATAATAATCTCGCTCGAAATCCGCTACAGGGCCCAAATAAAACCGCATCATATGTGCATATAACCAACAAATCACAACCCCTCATAGCATAGAAAAGTAACACATAGAACATCTCAGAACACGAACAAGCTCAACTCTAACCGATTCATACACTCCTCAGCACTAATAGTTCCGAGTCAACAAATTCGACCTGGTGTAGAATAAACGTCCTCATTGGGACTACCAATGGGCCCCAAAATCAATTCCGGTCATCCCCAAATGGACAAATAGCCCTCCAAAAGTTCATAATGACCTAACCATGACACATAATACTGTCTGGCTAACCTTGATCACATCTTCACAGTCCACAAACACAAAACAAGCTGCTTCTAAGAACTCCCAGTCTCCATATCCATAGAACACACGAATTACCATAGGTGATCCCAACTCCACCACCCGAATATCTAACATATCTATCATACACGACCATCCCATGAGGAATACTTCTATAATTCTTTCGTGCCACATAGCAAAATCTGAACATCAGCAGTCGATCAACCAGGCGAGTACCACAATACCAATGAGACATCCGTAAGTCAAAACACAGTGCGCCTTTTGAAATGCGCACCCTTCTCAGGAAATACCAAGTAGTAATAACAATAATCTAATCATCTGAAACCGTCCATGTTGGCTAAGAATTCATAACCTTCCTTTTGAAACTAAACCGTATACTTGCACATGCAAATCCCAATCTCACACCACGTACTGTCTCTATCAGGACATCATATAAACACACGAGAACCTCATTATCAACTCTAAGTCACAAGAAGAATACATACTCAATTAGATAGAAACCTTCCACTTGATCCTGTCTAGGAGAAAATCACAGCACGCAACATACCCCTCATACCTGTAGATAATATCCATCTCAAATTGTAGCATCGGGAACACTTTGAAACCCATTTGCACATAACCAAGCCATTGGAACTGAATCCCTCTAACTAAACCAAGTCATGGAGGTCGCCAAACCCAAGAGTATTTTCGCAAAACACTTGTAAATCCTCACATCGTAAGAACCAAAAGAACCGAGCATACCATTACCATACTAATCCAACCTACTACCAAGCTGTCCTATTCCTCCGAGTTTCTTCTGAATTGCCTTAAAGTTCACACTTTGCTCTGCTAACACACTACAACCCTTAACCCGACGCTCACCACGAGAGATCTTAGCATGAAACCACGTCTCCCTAAAGGCCAAAAGCCATTTATTCCTTTTTTAAGCACTCAAAACACCGCAACCGAGATACCCATTTATGGGAGACCTTCTGTGGATCTGATGTTGTTTCCTTAACCTCTCTGATACTGAAATGTAAAATTTATATTGATACAAAAATATCATGAGTCTCATTACAATCCAGTGCAAATCTTAGATTCCAGTCATATACAAATCTAGGAAAAAAGTCCAGACGCTAAATATGAACCTTGAATCCATTAAAACTTTCTCGAGAGTCATCCACCCTATTATAATCTCAAATTCACTGCCCAAACAAGTCGAATGACTCGTGCCCCATTAGCACAACAACACCCAAAAAAGTAATCCACACCTTTAAGCAACTGAGTGAATTCCTACTCCATGCGCACTACATTCATCACGAATAATAACTCTAATCATTCCATGATTTCCAAAATACCCATAATGGGATAATATAACCTATATCCAAAAATTTTCCTTAATCAAGTCATCCTCGATCTCAACCTCTGCAAGTCATAACTGATTCGTAAGTATGCCCCAAACTGAAACCAGTACAACACATAGCCATGCAATCAAATCGCCGACGGCAAATCCCCCACTTGGCTCAAAGCCATTGAACAAAACACCCAATAATTCACAATACCCATACTCTATTACTGCCATAATCCCGCAGTGAGATTCAACTAAATCCTTCACAAGCTCCTACAACACAACCCATAAAATACCTCAAATCATCTGCTAAGCCCGTATTAATCCTCGTGATAGTCAGTTCAACTTTCTCAACTGATCCAAACTCAAATCCCAACACATATATTCCACTAGTAGAAAGAAACTCTCCACACAACATCATAAGGATCACATATCCATAGACCACCCCGCAGGAGATAACCCACCTGCTTAGCCTCAAATTGTGATTTCATTACACCCTACCATGGACACAACCGTCATGTAATCACTTAACCTTCTCGAGTCTAAACTCATCAATAAGACATAAGAATCTACTTCATCCCATAATTGGACAACACAAAAGATCCCTCAACATAATCATAACTCGAGACTGTGCAACATAGCAAGACAGAAATCAAGCATCAAATAGTCCTTTTTAGATCCCAAGAAACCCTCCTCGTCTCATCAAGCCATCTGAACACATCCCGTAGTCACAACATAATTATCATATAGCTATCCAACCACTCACTGAGCCATTAATCCGGTCCTAGGGGCACAAGCAGACATATGAGTCCAAAGCACATACTCATGCAACTAAAACCACTGAGCCCAAGCTACGGTCAAAACCCAGCCTCGAGTCCTCCAAACTGGCCCAACTCCAAAACATAGCAACACATCTCGCATCTCATCCATGGAATCCACAAGCTGTCGATGCACAACTGATACCGAGCACTCACAGACGCATATGAGTGAGTGGGGGGAATTCAAAGAGATATGCTTGAAGATGAATTAATGCGGCACGATAAAGAAAGAAAGACAGGAAGTTTATCCTAAATGCCCTGTAGCCTCTCAAAGATAGGTATGGACGTCATCATACTGATCCGCAAGACTCTACTAGACACTTGCTCATGACTCGAAGAACCTATGAACCTAGATCTCTAATACCAACTTGTCACGATCCGAAGTCCACTAGTCATAATGACACCTGACTCAACCTCCTAGGCAAGCCAAATAACAATTAACCACAATATAATGATAATGATAAGAGTAAAAATGAAATAACAGAATTTTATACAACTCCCCAAGGACTGGTAGTACAAATCATGAGCTTCTAAGATTTAGAGTTTATAAAGCTAGTATGGAATAAATATATCATTTGTTTTGACATATACATGAAAAGATTTATAAATCTAAAGCTACCAAGAACAAGAGGCAGCTATACCCGAAACACAGGTACATTTTTAATACCAGCTCCCGCCATACACATCAACATTAGCTCCAACATCTGCACTCAAGGTGCAGAAGTGTAGTATGAGTACAACCGACCCCATGAACTCAATAAGTAACAAACCTAACCTTAGATTGAAAGCAGTGACGAGCTCGGGAGAAGGTCAGAGTCCAACATAAAAGGCCAATAACAACTTGTAACAATATAATAAAAATAGTGCAAGTAATAACTCAAAGATACTATGTTCAGCTCATTCACAGTTACGGAAAATAGGCACGCTTTTCAAGTATAATAGTAAAATCCAAATCTTCCACCAAAATCACCAAAATAAGAGTATATCAAGAAACTGTGATTTTTCCCAAAACCTTTCAACAACCGATAAGATATTTTATTATCAGATAGCATGAGGAAAGTACATCTCTATGCCTATATGTCAATATGCATGTCAAGTCATGCATGTCACAATACCTTATAGCATGAGGAAATGCATCTCTATGCCTACAGGCCAAGTATGCATGTCAAATATAATGCATCACAGTGATAAACCCATGTACTCACACTCTTAAAGTACTCAATCTCACAGTCTCACACTCCCACTTATCGCACTCAATCACTTAGCACACACAATCACTCGGCACTATACAGTAATTGCGCTCACTGTTGGTATGTCAGACTCTGGAGGGGCAGATCCTACCCAAATGCTGATATAAGCCAACATGGCATGCTGCGGCGTGCAACCCGCTCCCATAATGAGTCAATAACGCCCGCTGCAGTGTGCAGCCCGATCTCATAAATAACTCTGGCAGCGTGCACCCCGATCCCATAAATGTCACTCACAACTTGGCTCTTAGGCCCCAACTCAGTCACCAATCTCTCCAGTCTCTCGGGCTCCCAAATCTCATGCCAATCAGCCCAAACAATGGTAACATGATGTAACAACAAATGATAATAGGGATTGAGATATGATACGCAAATGAATGAATATGACTAAGTATATAATTGCAATTTAAGCAAATAACTCAACAGTAGAGATGACCTCAGTGAGTGCCAACAGAATAAACATGTAGCCTAAACATGATTTCGAACACGATTCACAACTCATATAATTAAACAAGAAGGTAGAACATGGATGTAACAAGATATAATAGCAAAACAATCCGGTCACAGTCTAATAGTCATCTAGAAACATGATTTCCTCGGCACACGCCCACACGCTCATCACCTAGCATGTGCATCACCTCAATACATCTCTTATAACATAGTTCGCAAGGTTAATGTTACAACCCGTAAATTCGTACGTTAGATTTCGCCGTAAGATAGTTTACATATAAGAGCCTAAGAACCCGAAAAATAGTTCAAAAAGTCAAGAAAAGAGCAAAAGGCTTCGCCAAGCTGGGAATGCGGTCGCAAAACCCACATGCGAGCCGCATTTCTCACACTAAAATTGCAGACCAAGACAGATTTCTAGGCAGAAATCTGTGTTAGGAATGCGGTCAGTATGCGATCGCATACTAAAAATGTGGACCGTAAAAATGACCTCTTCATCGCATAATGAGACAGATTTCTAGGCCACGGTTCGCGTCCAGAATGCGAACCGCATGTTGATTATGCAACGAGAATGCGATCACAAACCTGTTGGCGTCAGACACGTGCGTCACTTACTTACTGACTTTTAAAAGGGGTACAGACCAGTTATTTCACCATTTTCTAAAACCTAAAACGAAATAGAACCCCCTGCGACCCCTTCTCAAAGTCCCACACAAGCCCCAATCAATTTCCCTCTCCTTCAAGCTCAAATTGAGAGTAAAGTCTAGGGATTGAAGAAATAAGGAAAAAGTCCTAACTGATTTTCCTCTCCTTCAAGCCCTAATTTGGAGAAAGACATAGAGATTGAAGAACCAAGGAAGATGGCTGAGCTACCCAACATGCAAGGTGAGTTACTGTTCTTCCTCATACATTCTTTCTCCTAGAAATTCTTGGAAATTCGTTCTATGCATGTAAGAACCCACGGGATGGTGATCGGAAGCCATGGGTTCAAGTTAATTTATGGAAAATGGACTGGATTGTGGTTGTTTTGGGTTACGGATGGACTACATGTCTTGCTAATACTTTTTTGGAGTTTTGGAGGAAGAGGGGTGTGAAGGAACACCATGTAAATTTAGGGCTGTGGATTAATTATAACTATAACGCTTAGAGGATGACGACAGACTTGTTTCTTTTATTGTAGACTAAGGAGTTGTGACATTGCGTAGCTTGAAATTGGCGCAGAGAATACCAAGTATGTAAGACTATCCCTTATTTCTTTTGCACGACTCCGATTGTATATCATACAATGAACGAGCCCCCAAAAGATACTCTACTCTTAGAAGGTAGGAGTGCTTATATTGTTTTCCCCTCTTATGGTAGGATGGATGTGTATTATTTCTTCACCCTACGTCACCATGAAAGTATGATTCATATGAGTCTAGCATGCATTATCTATTTTACTTTACCGGCCGCGCTATAGTCGGCCGGGCAGGCACCTATTATGCAACTATATAAGTATATATACTGTACAACCACAGATCAGTTGGGTATGATGATGATGAGGCCCGCAGAGGCGTATGTATATGATAATGGTAAGGCCCACAAAGGTGTATGTATATGATGATTTTTGAATATATATATATATATATATATGTATATATATATATATACATATATATATATATGTATATGCATATGTACATTAGGCATCCCATGGTTAGTCGCCCTCAGAGGCATTCAGATGGTACAGGTTGTATGTTTCTTACCCTGACGCATATTACTGTTCTTATATTATGTTCCTGTCTTACATACTCAGTACATTATTCATAGTGACGTCCTTTTATTGGTGGACGCTGCATGTCATGCTACAGGTCCGGACAGACAGATAGACGAGGCTCCCCCACCACAGTAGGCTGTCCAGTTCAGCGGATATTGGCGAGATCCATCCTTCGGACTTGCCGTAGTCTTGGTATGCATTTTGTTATAGGCATTATGGGCATGTCGGGGCCCTGTTCCGACACAGGTTGCATCATGTATGTTCCAGTCGAGTCTCATAGACAAGGAGTGGGTTTATGTATAGTTGGATTGCCTTGTCGGCAAATGTATTTTGTTGTATAATTTTGCATCGCAGCCTTAAGGGCCATGTTACATTTATGTATGTTCATGTTAATGTATGGTATTTTAGTTGATTATGATCATGGTTTGCTATTCATACGGGCATCATAAGCCTTATAGACAATATGGAAAGTTAGAGGAAAGACATGCCGGCACTCGTCGAGTAGGGTCCGGGTGCCAGTCGCGGCCCTCCGGATTGGGTCGTGACAAACTTGGTATCAGAGCAAGGTCGTGTCCTAGGGATTGTCTATGAGCCGTGTCTAGTAGAATCCTGATTATGGGTGTGTAGCGTGCCACATTTATAATCAGGAGGCTACCTGACATCTAGGAATGTTGCTTTCTTCTTTAATCTACATCGTGCATAGAGTTGAGTCGCAAGTGTTCATCCCTAACATTCGCCTTGTTTTCCTATAGCGATGCCTTCGACTAGGAAGCAGACCGCTAGTAGACGGCTTGGTACCGATGCGGGAGAGGGTACCAGTCAGGTGCCCCAGGCTAGAGAAGGCCAAAGCGAGCCTCAGAATGAGATGCCGTCTCGGACCTCATCTGCTCCGCCTTCCCCAGAGGACATTAGAAGCCACCCAGCATCCCCAGTTCCTCTATCTGGTACTACATACCAGGACTTGCGGACTGCGGTACAGTTGTTGACTAGCTTGGTAGCTACTCAGACTCAGAGACAGAATACCGGTACTACTGATAGATCGGCTAGTGTCAGAGTTCGTGATTTTATTAATCTAGATCCTCCAGTGTTTACCGAGTCAGACCCCAAGGAGGACCCGCAGACTTTTATTGATCAAATTCATAGCACACTGCGGGTTATGCATGCTAGTGATACGGAGGCAGTAGAGTTGGCTTCTTATCAGTTACAGCATCTAGCAGTTTTCTGGTATGATAGTTGGGAAAGATCTAGGGGTTCCCCACCTGTGTGGAAGGAATTTTCTGAGGCGTTTCTTCGTCATTACCTGCCAGTTGAGGTACGCCGAGCTAGAGCTGATAAATTCTTGAACCTTAGACAAGGTAACATGAGCGTGCGGGAGTACAATATGCAGTTTGATTCCCTGGCAAGGTATGCTCCCCACATGGTGGCCGAGATGAGTGATAGGGTTCATTTGTTTGTGAACGGATTGGGACCACATCGGATAAATGAGTGCACAACAGCTTCCTTGATAGAGGGCATGGATATTTCTCGTATTCAGGCTTATGCCCAGACATTATAGGATCGTTAGCGCTAGCAAAGAGTAGACAGGGAGCAGGATAGGGGCCAGCATAAGAGGGTGAGATTTGCGGGGTATTCTGGTGACTTCAGGAATAGTGTCAGGCCCCAGTTTTCGAGGAGTTCGGCACCACCCGTAGCTAGTGCTCCTCCCCAGTTTCAGAGGCCTCGGTATGATTGATTCACCTATTCGGGTCCAGGTCAGAGTTTGCGGGCATCAGGCTCGCAACATCACAAGGATACTAGTCAGACGAGACCCCTAACACCACGTTGTGATCAGTGCGGTAGGGCCCATTCTGGACTATGCCGTCGAGGTTCTGGCGTATGTTATTTTTGCGGACAGCCTGGTCATAGAATGCAGGATTATCCTAGTAGAGGAGGTGGTGGTATGGCTCATCCGACTGGATCTGTGTCTGGTTCTTCCTCATCAATTTGACCTTTAGCACGGGGTTTTCAGCAACCAGCAGATCATGGTAGAGGTAGAGGTGCAGTGCCGAGTCCGAGTGGCATTCAAAATCAAATTTATGCTCTAGTGGGCCGGCAGGATCTCGAGTCATCTCCGGATGTTGTTACAGGTATAATGTCTGTGTTTTCTTATGATGTATATCTGTTGATTGATCCCGGATCTACATTATCATATGTTACACCCCTTGTGGCTGATGATTTTGGCGTCGAACCTGAATTAATAAGTAAACCATTTGCTGTATCTACTCCAATAGGAGATTCTGTGATCGTTAGGAGGGTATATAGAGGGTGCACTGTGACATTTGTAGTCGTCGAACCTCGGCGAATTTATTTGAGCTAGCAATGGTTGATTTCGATGTGATAATGGGAATGGACTGGTTGGCCTCATGTTATGCAAATGTTGATTGTCGTACGAAGATGGTTAGATTTCAATTTCCTGGTGAACCCATCATTGAATGGAAGGGGAACATTGCTACGCCGAAAGGTAGGTTTATTTCCTATCTTGAGGCAAGGAAGATGATCTCAAAGGGTTATAACTATCATCTTATTCGCGTTATGGATGTGGGGATGAAGCCGCTTACCCTACAATCAATTCCCGTGGTCAGTGAATTTCCGGATGTTTTTCCAGATGAACTCCCAGGTTTTCCTCCTGAAAGGGAGATTGAGTTTAGTATTGATGTGTTGCCCGACACTCACCAGATTTCTATCCCTCCATACAGAATGGCCCCGGCAGAGTTGCGAGAGTTGAAAGTGCAGTTGAAGGACTTACTAGATAAGGGCTTCATTAGGCCTAGCACTTCACCTTGGGGTCCACCAGTCTTGTTCGTGCGGAAGAAGGACGGGTCATTGAGGATGTGTATCGACTATCGACAATTGAATAAGGTTACTATAAAGAATAAATATCCACTTCCAAGGATTGACGACCTGTTCGACCAACTTCAGGTTGCCAAATATTTTTCCAAGATTGACCTACGTTCAGGGTATTTCCAGGTGAGGGTCAAGGAAAAGGATGTTCCAAAAACAGCCTTTTGGACGAGATATGGGCATTTCGAATTCTTGGTAATGTCGTTCGGGCTAACAAATGCCCCGGCAGCTTTTATGGATCTCATGAATACCGTATTCAGGCCTTATCTTGATGTGTTCGTGATTGTATTCATTGATGACATTCTAGTGTATTCCCGTTCAGAGACAGAACATACGGGCCACTTGCCGATAGTATTACAGACCCTTCGGGATCGCAAGTTATATGCGAAGCTCTCCAAATGTGAATTCTGGCTGAACTCAGTAGCATTCCTAGGCCATGTGATATCTGACGAGGGTATTAGTGTGGTATTAGTGTCGTCACTCAAAAGATCGATGCAGTGAAGAGTTGGCCAAGACCCACAACACCGTCAGAAGTCCGCAGCTTTCTAGGGCTAGCAGGATATTATAGGAGGTTTGTAGAAGGGTTTTCCTCTATATCGGAACCATTGACTAAGTTAACCAGAAAGCTACCAAGTTCCAATGGTCCGACGCTTGTGAACGTAGCTTCCAAGAACTAAAGAATCGGTTGATCTCCGCGCCAGTGCTTACTCTTCCAGAAGGGACAGAAGGGTATGTGGTCGATTGTGATGCTTCAGGTGTAGGTTTGGGATGCGTATTGATGCAACATGGGAAGGTGATTGCTTATGCCTCAAGACAATTGAAGAAGCATGAAAAGAATTACCCAACACACGATTTGGAATTGGCTGCAGTGATATATGCTTTGAAGATATGGCAGCACTACTTGTACGGCGTCCATGTTGACATCTACACAGATCACAAGAGTTTGCAATACATCTTTAGTCAAAAGCAGTTGAATTTGAGACAGCGACATTGGCTCGAGTTGTTGAAAGACTACGACGTCGAGATATTGTATCATCCCGGTAAAGCCAATGTTGTGGCAGACGCCCTCAGCCGTAAGTCAATGGGAAGCTTAGTGCACATCGAAGTAGGTAAATGGGGGTTGACTAAAGAGCTTCATCAGCTAGCCAATATGAGAATCAAATTATTAGACTCTAAGGACGGAGGTGTTATTGTACATAATACATCAGAATCATCTCTGGTAGCCGAGGTAAAAGCACGGCAATATGAAGATTCCACCTTGGTACGATTGAGGGAGGGCATTCAGCAGGGTAAAATTTCAGCTTTTGAGATCGGAGGGAATGGAACACTTAGATACCAGGGCCGATTATGTGTGCCTAATGTGGCAGGGTTGCGAGAGAAGATTATGAATGAGATTCATCAATCCCGATATTCCATCCATCCCGGCTCGACAAAGATGTATCATGATGTCAAAGAGCAGTATTAGTGGGATAGCATGAAGAAGTCTATTGCAGAATTTGTAGCCCAGTGTCCCAATTGTCAACAAGTAAAGATAGAACATCAGAAACCCAATGGATTGCTTCAGAATATAGAAGTTCCAACCTGGAAATGGGAGGTGATTAATATGGACTTCATTATTGGGTTACCTCGCTCCTATCATAAGTTTGACTCCATCTGGGTGATAGTTGATCGACTTACAAAATGTGGCCATTTTCTGCCAGTTAAGATAACTTATACAGCTGAAGACTATGCGAAGCTGTATATCAAGGAGATTGTTAGACTTCATGGTGTGCCGATGTCTATTATATCAGACCGAGGAGCTCAATTTATGGCTAACTTTTGGAGATCTTTTCAGAAGGGTTTGGGCACACAAGTGAACCTCAGCACGACATTTTATCCGCAGACTGACGGACAAGCTGAACGTACTATTCAGACACTGGAAGATATGCTACGAGCATGTGTTCTAAATTTTAAGGGAAATTGGGATGACCATCTTCCACTCATTGAATTTGCCTACAAGAACAGCTACCATTCCAGTATTAAGATGGCCCCATACGAGGCACTATATGGGAGGAGATGTAGATCACCAGTTGGATGGTTCGAAGTCGGTGAAACAGAGTTATATGGGCCAGATTTGATTCACCAAGCCATTGAGAAGGTGAAGGTGATACAGGAACGATTGAAGACGGCACAAAGCAGGAAAAAGTCCTATTCCAATGTCCGACGTCGTGATCTGGAGTTTGAAGTTGGTGATTGGGTGTTCCTGAAGGTCTCTCCAATGAAGGGTGTCATGCGTTTCGGGAAGAAAGGTAAGCTGAGTCCAAGGTATATCGGACAGTATAAAATTTTTCAACGAATTGGACGTGTGGCTTATGAGTTAGAATTGCCATCCGAATTGGAACTTGTCCATCCGATATTCCATGTATCGATGTTGAGGAAGTGCATTGGGGACCCTTATCGAGTCGTCCCTACCAAGGATATACAAATTACAGAGGATCTATCATACGAAGAAGTACCAGTGGCGATATTAGACCGACAAGTTCGCAAGCTAAGAACAAAAGATGTAGCTTCCGTTAACGTATTGTGGAGGAATAAGGATACGGAAGAAATGACATGGGAAGCAAGGGAGGAGATGAAGTCTAAATACCCTTACCTGTCCCAGAATGGAGATGATGAGGGCGCCAGGAGAACGCAGGACGCATTGAAGGGAGAAACGTCTTTACGAGGTAAGCAATAACTTGAAAATACTCTTTCTTAAATAGTGATATGCAGATCATGTACATGTCTATAAAGTTTGCATACTCTTATAGGGCTATACGTTGAGCAAAATCCCCGTAGATCCTTACATTCAAGGACGAATGTTCCTAAGGGGGGAAGAGTGTTACAACCCGTAAATTCGTACGTTAGATTTCGCCGTAAGATAGTTTACATATAAGAGCCTAAGAACGCGGAAAATAGTTCAAAAAGTCAAGAAAAGAGCAAAAGGCTTCGTCAAGCTGGGAATGCGGTCGCAAAACCCACATGCGAGCCGCATTTCTCACACTGAAATCGCAGACCAAGACAGATTTCTAGGCAGAAATCTGTATCGGGAATGCGGTCAGTATGCGATCGCATACTGAAAATGCGGACCGCAAAAATGACCTCCTTCATCGCATAATGAGATAGATTTCTGGGCCACGGTTGTCCAGAATGCGAACCGCATGTTGATTATGCGACAAGAATGCGATCGCAAACCTGTAGGCGTCAGACACATGCATCACTTACTTACCGACCTTTAAAAGGGGTACAGACCAGTTATTTCACCATTTTCTAAAACCCAAAACGACATAGAACCCCCTGCGACCCCTTCTCAAAGTCCCACACAAGCCCCAATCAATTTCCCTATCCTTCAAGATCAAATTGAGAGTAAAGTCTAGGGATTGAAGAAATAAGGAAAAAGCCGTAACTGATTTTCCTCTCCTTCAAGCCCTAATTTGGAGAAAGACATAGAGATTGAAGAACCAAGGAAGAGGGCTGAGCTACCCAACATGCAAGGTGAGTTACTGTTCTTCCTCATACATTCTTTCTCCTAGAAATTCTTGGAAATTCGTTCTATGCATGTAAGAACCCACGAGATGGTGATTGGAAGTCATGGGTTCAAGTTAATTTCTGGAAAATGGACTGGATTGTGGTTGTTTTGGGTTACGGATGGATTGCATGTCTTGCTAATACTTTTTTGGAGTTTTGGAGGAAGAGGGGTGTGAAGGAACACCATGTAAATTTAGGGCTGTGGATTAATTATAACTATAACGCTTAGAGGTTTACGATAGACTTGTTTCTTTCATTGTAGACTAAGGAGTTGTGACATTGCGTAGCTTGAAATTGGCGCAGAGAATACCAAGTATGTAAGACTATCCCTTCTTTCTTTTGCATGACTCCGATTGTATATCATACAATGAACGAGCCCCCAAAAGATACTCTACTCTTAGAAGGTAGGAGTGCTTATATTGTTTTCCCCTCTTATGATAGGATGGATGTGTATTATTTCTTCGACCCTACGTCACCATGAAAGTATGATTCATATGAGTCCAGCATGCATTATCTATTTTACTTTACCGCGCCGCGCTATAGTCAGCCGGGCAGGCACCTATTGTGCAACTATATAAGTATATATACTGTGCAACCACTGATCAGTTGGGTATGATGATGATGAGGCCCGCGGAGGCGTATGTATATGATAATGGCAAGGCCCATAGAGGCGTATGTATATGATGATTTTGAAGATATATATATATATATATATATATATATATATATATATATATATATATATATACATATATATATATATATATGTATATGCATATGTACATTAGGCATCCCATGGTTAGTCGCCCTCAGAGGCATTCAGATGGTACAGGTTGTATGTTTCTTACCCTGACGCATATTACTATTCTTATATTATGTTCCTGTCTTACATACTCAGTACATTATTCGTACTAACGTCCTTTTATTTGTGGACGCTACATGTCGTGCTGTAGGTCCGGACAGATAGATAGACAAGGCTCCCCCACCATAGTAGGCTGTCCAGTTCAGCGGATATTGGCGAGATTCATCCTTCGGACTTACCGTAGTCTTGGTATGCATTTTGTAATTGGCATTATGGGCATGTTCGGGCCCTGTTCCGACACAGGTTGCATCATTTATGTTCCAGTAGAGTCTCATAGACAAGGAGTGGGTTTATGTATAGTTGGATTGCCTTGTCGGCAAATGTATTTTGTTGTATAATTTTGCGTCGTAGCCTTAAGGGCCATGTTACATTTATGTATGTTCATGTTAATGTATGGTATTTCAGTTGATTATGATCATGGTTTTCTATTCGTACGGGCATCATAAGCCTTATAGACAATATGGAAAGTTAGAGGAAAGACATGCTGGCAGTAGTCGAGTAGGGTCCGGGTGCCAGTCGCGGCCCTCCGGCTTGGGTCGTGACAGTTAAATACCTCAAATCCAAGGTTATATATGTTACTTACGTCGAACAAGCCAAATCCAATACCGAGCAAGCCAAACAATACTCTAGAAATGTCATCCCGTGTGTATCAACCTTTGAACGGCTCGAAAGTAGCCAAAAGCAACTCAAATACATCAAATAATACCTAAGGAAACAATCCCAAATGATAAAGGTCGAATCTTTACACATTTACTCAAATTCAACCAAGAAATGAAACCCGGGTCTGCACCTTGGAACCCGACAAAACTCACAAAATCTGATTACCCATTCAATTACGAATCCAACCATACTAATTTCACTCAAATCTGACTCCAAAGCGATGATTAATCCTCAAAAATTCACTTAAGGAAAGTTTAGACAAAAACCCCCAATTCCTTTTTAAAATTCACAATCCAAATTAGTTTGATTCACTCCAAATCGATGTGCGAATTTGTGTGACTGTAAATCGATTTGTGTGATGGTAAAAGTGATGTGCGGACCGCAGACCCATCGCATAGTGAAACAGACCACCCCAGTATCTAAGAGTCAAACCTGCGATTCATTTTGCGGTCACACAATTCATATGCGGACCACATAGTGATCGCACAAATGCAAAAAGGTTTTCTGTGAAAATTATTTTCCGGTACGATATGCGGCCTCGAAACCAACATGCGGACCGCACAACCAAAATGCGATGAACAACTGGAAAACTCTGTGATCAGATCTGCGATGAAAAAGAGAGATGTGCGGACTGTGAATGTGTTCTGCAGCCCATTTTGTAGTCAGAGACTTTATCTGCAGGGTCATTTTTGTCACTTTTTGTTCACGACTTTTGGACCATTATAAATAGAATGACTAGGGTTTTTGTGGACCATCTTGTCTGAAAAAGAGACTACACTTAGAGCATTAGTTACACCATTATTTTGGAAGCTTTTGAGAGAGAATCCAAAACTTTGTCTTCTTTGTAAGCTTTATGACTTTATTTATTACTTTGTTCTTGTATTCTAGTATGAGTAGCTAACTTTAAATACTAAGGTTGTGGACCCTAAGTTGGTGTAATGTTAATGGGTGTTTACCATAGAGAATATATATATATATATATATATATAATGGTTGATTTATTTCTATTCATTTCTCATTCTTCATTTATGGTTGATGGTTGCAAACATTAACTAGTGCCATTTTACTCTATCTTTACTTGGAAAAGTGGGTTAGGGTTTGGTAGAATTGAATAGCAAGAACTCAAGGCTTTAAACCTTGTTTAGTAGAATCGCTTAGGGATAAGTGGATTCTCCTTGGCATAAATTTGTTGTTCTTAATTGTAACTCTTTTTTATTTGGGAAAATCATAAAGAGGAAATTACTACCTAATTATTGGAAAATATTGGGTAGTCATTTAGGAACCATTTGCATATCAAAGGACCTTCCATTAGAAATATATCATATTAACACTGATAGCAGTACATTCCATTGATGGGGACACAACCTTGGTTTCTTAATCAGATTAATCAAATTCTTTTAACAAAATAGCTTTTCTTAACAATTCACAATAACAATACTCTTTTTAAGCTAATGGAGTAGAACTACAGCTAAAGTCAAGTTTCACACTACTCAAGTAACCTTTTCACACCTATTCCCTGTGGGATTCGACTCCAACCTAGTTGGGTTATTATATTTGACATCGACCGCATAACACCATTTATATAGGTGTAATTTGAGCGTATCAAATTTTGGCGCCGTTGTCGGGGAATACGGTTTTGAAATTGCTAACTAGTGTGTGCTTTGCTTTACCTCTTCTTCTATTCCATCACGCTTTCCTTGGTGTCGTTGGGTAAACATGGGCGAGCCGGAAGAAGAGAATGTGTTTATGGATATAGATGAGTATATTGAGGATACAAACGCCATTGCCCCTCCTCGAGTTGACGCTGCTACCTTCAAAGTGGAACATAGTCTAATCCTAATGCTAAAGGCAGAGGGGTTCTTCCGAAATTCCACCGACGATGATCCGACACAACATCTCAGAAACGTTTTGGGAGTGTGGGCAATGCACAAGCAGAATCATGACTCGGATGATGCCCTAAGGTTGAGGGTGTTCAAGTACTCATTAACCGGAGAGGCAAGACACTAGATCCAAAATCTACTTCCTAATTCCATCCACACTTAGGCCGAGCTTGTCCGAGCTTTCCTAGCAAAAGGGTTCCCACAAAGAAAGAAGTCCGAGCTTCGGGATAAAATTTTCTTCTTCAAGCAATTACTGGGAGAGCACCTCTATGAGGCATGGGCTAGATTCAAGGTATATTTGGTGTGGTCATCGAATCATAATTTTCCGGATAATATTTTGTTGGAGAAGTTTTACATAGGTTTGGATCCTATGAATCAATCCATAGCTAAAAATGCGGTGGATAGATCATATATGGATAAAACATTTGCAAGGGTCACACAAATCCTTGACAAGATGACCAAACATAACCAAGCTTGGCACTCGGAAGACACCACAGGTGGAATTGCATATGGTACTCATTCCTCGACCAACATAATTGAGGAGAACCAAGAAAGAGATCAAGTAATTGCCGGCTTGCTACTAATGTCAGTGTGTTGACAAAAATGTTCGCTGAAAGCCAAACAAAAAAGGTGAATGTTGTGGAAGATGTGCAACCAATGTCAAATGAGGAATACGAAGAAGCAAATTATGTCAACAATTCACAAGGAGGATATCAAAGACAACCCTACCAAGGTTTAGGACAACAAAACCAATGGAGATCTAATCCGCTAGGGCAAAGAAACCAACAATAGCGAAACGACCAAGGTAGTTCAAATCAAGGAAATTGGAGTAACAACAACAACAATTTTTCAAATCGGAGTTCAAACCCCTATGTTCCATCAAAGGGGCTATATTCTAACTCTTCACATTGGAAGGAGAGTTCTTCAAGTGAGTCCAAGTTGGAAAACATGCTTGAAAGAGTATTTCAAAATAAAGAGAGATCCGACACTTCAATGAAAAATATGACCAAGCTTGTGGGTTCTCACACCACATCTAGTCAAAAGTTGGAGATGCAAGTGCGGTATTTCTCAAGAGAACAAAATCCAAAATAAAAAGGCATGCTCCCAAGTGATACAATTGCAAACCCAAAAGGTAGTGGGTGTGGCCCAACCTCTCATTGAATGGCCATTACAACTCGAAGTGGGAAACTACTTTAAGGAGAGAATGAGCAACTGGTCAAAGAGAAAGATTTTGAATAAGAAGTCAAGGCACAAGTTGAGGTGCCAAATGTTGTTGAAGTTGAAAGACTCCCAAAGAAGGTGAAAGCTCAAGAAGTGAACCATGAAGAGGTTATGGAAAAGGTAATAGAGGCACAAAAACCTATAGCACCAATTCCTAGACCTCCTCCTCCTTTCCCTCAAAGACTAGCTAGAAGGGTTGATGATAGCAAACTCGAGAAGTTCTATGACATCCTAAAGCAATTATCAGTGAAAATTCCATTTGTGGAAGCATTTCAAGAGATGCCGAGTTTTGCTTAGTACTTTAAGGACTTGATCATGCCTCAATCTTGGGGAGCGATCGACACTCAACTGAGATACCCCGATCGAGCAAGCCTGCACAATGTCGTCTACCCAACTCACCCATGAATAAAGAGAAGTTACATTTCATTAATTAGACAGCAAGAAGTCATGTGAACAACACCCGTTCATTTCCATAAGTTGCGTCATTAGCAAGCTTCCAAAATAGTACTCTATACAATCATAGTTGAATTGGAACAGGTGATACAATTACAACACTTTTAGTTTAACCTTCCCAAAACAAGGTACAACCCACACTATGTCTATAGAGCCTCTAACAGAAACAGAGAGTGCTACGAGAGCGCTTGGAACAAGGCCCCGGCTATACCTCAAAATGCTATACACAAGGGACAAGAGATACAAGATCCCGGAATGGAGCGGAGCTCACCAAGTCAGCTGAGGAGAGGTTGTACTGCTATCACTGCTCAATGTCATCAGCTGTGGAACCACTTGCATCAGTTAAAAGATGCAGCGCCCTCAGCAAAAGGGACGGTATTACATATGGATTAGCACTAATATGAAAAACTAAACACCCCCTTAATAGAACGAGTAACGGTACAATAAGAAAGAAACATGGAATCAATGAGGGCCTCAAACAATATTAAAGTATCATATTAGGAGAAAGGGTAAATTTCAAGCAAGTTTCAATATTTTTAAGTTGGGAGATATTTAGTACCGATACACCACCGTTCTTGTAGCATGGAGTCCGATCTCAGCCCGATCAGCTAAGCTATCTCACCCTGAGACGTCCACTTACAATACCTCCATGTGCGTGGCATGGCGTCCGACCTCAGCCCGATCGGCTAAGCTGTCTCACCACAATGCCGTGTGGTTCGACGTCACCTCACATTTTTCTAGAAATCATCTCATCCCATTTAAGGGGAATTATCTCAACACATCAATCACATCCCGTATTCAGGGAAAAACTTTCACCACCTCACACGGGGATTTTACCCCTCATTCACTCATACACCGGCACATGTAGTTTCGGGGTTAGGTTATTTCAACCTACCTTTCCTCGGTGACTAAATGATACTCCCAAAGCATTTATTATATAAAGGGTTTACAGCTCATTTCATAATCTTTGAGACATCTTTCCATTTCATTGGCACTAGTGGCCACAATTTTAATGTCATTCTCGGCACGCCGGCCGTATTTCACATTCCATATACACCCTATAACTTTCAAGCGTTACCATGGACTATCATCAATAAGAGAATTTCAAGTCAACACTTTAAGCAAGCATATGAGCAAACAAGAGTCCTAGGCACATTAAGTTTCTCTTTCACAATTAGGCATACTAGCTTGCAATTGAAACATGATTTTTAAAGCACAACACCTTTGGTACACTAATCATACAAGATTACATCCTCGTAGGGAATCATGATATGATAGGAATATTTGGGACACATTTTGGGTACATACATCTTGCAATACAACACTTATTTTAGAATTATCAAATCTCTTGGGGACGACTGGGGACATGAGATATAACCAACTGAGCCAACCATAATTGCAACTTATGAGAACGTCATGGAAATCAACTTTATAAGAGGAGTTTAGCCAACATACATTATTTAAGATTCCTTGAATTACTAAAAGGTTCTGAAACTCCTAGAGGCTTCAATCTAATTAAACACACGATTTAACTATAATTAGGAAGATACCTGGGGTTTCAGCTCATTTGAGTATTTTATCAAGCACTAGGTGTGCATTAAGGTTTCAAGGTCCTCCTATGGTGGGTTCCTTTGCCCCACAATCAATCCCACTTCAATAGGCCACCCACAATTACTTCACAACCTCCCTAACACCTTTCTTAACACATGCATGCATAAATAACAACTCTTATCCTCAAAACCTTCTTCACCATTACCTGTTCCCGATCCAAATTTCGAAATTGAAGGCTAGGGCTAGAATCTTACCTCTTGGATGAAGTCCTTGTGAGTTTTCCTTGTGAATTCTCCCACCTTTGAGCAGGGACTAATGAGCAATTAGCTTAGGGACTTCCCCTCTCACTCTATGGCACTTCCTCTCTCTAGAAATATCAGACTTTCTATTTACAAATGGTCCATAATGACTATATATTAAAATAGGGCCAGGTTATGAAATTAGAAAAAATAAAGCCCCGATGCAGATCTATGGTCGCATATGCGACTGCATACCACTTCTAAGATCCGGAAAATGGCCCTCCGGAACTGGGCATTTCTGTGCAGGCAATTCTGCGGTCGCATAAAGGACCGCAGAACCTCCTTCCAAAATTTCTCATGCTGGCTTCTGCGACAGGTATGAAGCCTGCAAAATGGTTATGCGGTCACATAATTGACCGCGAAACAACCTAAAATTTTTTCCATTTCTCTGCTTCACTCTGCAGCTTATCTACGGTCCGCAGATCAGTTCTACGATCACATAATGGACCACAAAAATGCCCTTTTCTACAACAATTTTTCTTCAACTCTCCAACACTCTGTTCAACCCAAAAAGTTCGTACCACAACCTCAAAAGCACTAGCCCACCTCGGCACCAAGAAACCTAGTGTTTTAGGTGAACATTTACGGGGCCTTACACCAGGCCTACTAGTATGAGATTGCAAATGGCCGACCGTTCAATAAAGTTACCAGTGGGAATAGTTGATGATGTGATTGTGAAAGTGGGGAAGTTTCTCCTCCCGGCCGACTTTGTTATTCTCGATTGTGTTGTTGATAAAGTGATCCCTATTTGTTAGGGCGACCATTCCTTGTTACCGGAAGAGCACTCATTGACTCGAAATGAAATGAGATTAAGTTTTGGGTTAATGACGAAGAAGTTAGCTTTCAAGCAAGTAAGGGTATGAAACTGCTACATACATACGAGAGTATCTCAGTCATTGATGTTGTTGATGTAGTAGAGGATGCCGTCGAGGTGAAGATGGAAGAGAGAAGTTACCATTCGTTGAGTTCGATGATAAGTGCCTCAAATCTTTTGGGAATTGAAAGAAAGGCTCACCACAACACCTATTATTGTCACACCCGATTGGTCTCTTCCGTTTGAACTCATGTTTGACGCTAGTGGTGTGGCTATTGGAGTAGTGCTTGGTCAACGGCATAACAAAATTCTTCATCTTGTCGACTATGCAAGCAATACACTCAATGGCACACAAATTAATTACACTATAACTGAGCAAGAACCGCTTGCCATTGTCTATGCTTTTGAAAACTTCAGGGCCTATTTATTGGGATCCAAGGTGATAGTCTACACCGATCTAAACCAAGATTGATCAGATGGGTTCTTTTGTTACAAGAGTTTGACTTTGAAGTCAAAGATCGGAAAGGAAGAAAGAATCAAGTTGCGGATCACTTATCTAGGCTTGAAGAGGCAGGGAGACCAAAGGAAGATCTTGAAATTAATGATGCCTTCCCAGATGAATACTTATTGGGAATATCTAGTATCTCCACTGCTTGGTATGCCGACGTCGCTAACTTCTTGGTTAGAGACCTTATCCCCACCGTATTGGAGCTTATCAAAAGTAAATGTTCTTGCGGAAGTGTAGGCAATACTATTGGGGGAACCCTTTTTGTTCCGGATTTGCGCCGACAATATTATTTGGCGTTGTGTTCCGGAAGATGAGGTAACTCAAATTCTCAAAGCATGTCATGACTCCCTAGTTGGGGGGTCACAACAGTGAAAACTGTGCTACGGCAAAAGTGCTTGAATGTGTATATTATTGGCCATCGATTTACCAAGATGCAAACCTAATGGTTAAGGCATGTGATCAATGTCAGAGACAAGGGTCAATTCTAGAAGGCATGAGATGCCTATGAACCTTGTGATGGAAGTCGAGATCTTTGATGTGTGGAGAATAGATTTCATGGTTCCTTTAGTAGGCCTTACGGCATGACATATGTCTTGGCGGTAGTAGATTATGCTACCAAATGGGTCGAGGCAATTGCCTTGCCGAACAATGAGGCAAGGAGTGTAGCCGCCTTCTTGAAGAAGAAATATTTACTCATTTTGGAACCCCAAGGGCCATCCTTAGTGATGGTGGTTCTCACTTTTGCAACAAAGCTTTTGCCGGGTTGCTCGAAAAATATGGAATTAAGCACGAGGCGGCCACCCTTTATCATCCTCAGTGAAGCGGTCAAATTGAAGTCTACAACCGGGAGATCAAAAACATTCTAGCAAAAACTGTTAATGCAAACAGGACCGACCAGTCAAAGTAGCTAGATGATGCATTGTGGGCTTATCCGACGGTATTTAAAACACATATTGGCACCTCAGCTTACTGGTTGGTTTTAGGTAAGGCTTGTCACTTGCCATTGGAGCTTGAACACAAAGCCATATGGGCGTTGAAAAAGCTAAATCTTGACTGGGCTAAAGCTGCTAATCTAAGGATGACACAACTTAACGAGATGGAAGAATTCTGTTTGCATGCCTATGAAAATGCAGCCATGTATAAAGAAAGAATGAAGTTTGTTCATGACAAGAAGATATTGAAGTGGGAATTCAAATTTGGTGACTTGGTCTTACTTTTCAACTCAAGATTGAAGTTCATTCAAGGAAAACTCAAATCCAAATGGTCTGGCCCATTCAAAGTTGTGAGTGTGTCTTCCTATGGCGCTATTGAATTAGAATCTGAGGACGAGACTCGAACTTTCAAAGTAAATGGCCAAATGGTGAAGCATTACCTCATATCTATTGGAGAAAAGCAACTGGTAGAACAATTCGCACTCAAGGATGGTCCAATACCAATCCCCACCATTGATTAGCCAAAGTGGGGCAACATCGTCGTGCCGCGACGTTAAATCAAGTACTTCTTGGGAGGCAACCCATGTGTTGGTAACATTTTCGGTTAGATTTTTATTTTTGTAGGTTTATTTATAAGTGTTGAGCAGCTTGACGTGTGTGTTTAGAGTGTAGGTTACTCAAAGTACAAAGAAATGGGATGCAAAGGCAGAGGGAAAATGAAGGAAAGAAAAATGAGCTTCAGCTGTTGTTCTGCGGCAACATATGCGGCCGCATAATGAATTTGCGGAAAACATAATGGTCGCACACATAAACAGAACACCATACAAATTGGCCATTAAAATTACGGAGAAAATTCAACTTCTGCAGCCCGCAAAATGGTTCTGCAACCGCAGAGTGGGACACACATCTGTTGCACACCACCCAGGTACTAATCCATCGCAAAACACATATACGGTTGCATAATCTGTTATGTGATGGTAAATTCACCGCAAAACCCCGAGGTATTAAACCCTAGTTTCTTTCTCTCTCTCATTTTCATCTATATATTCTAACAACAAAAAAAACAATAACAAAGCACCAAGGAAAAACACAAAAATAAAAAAAGAAAAGAAAGGCTCACCTTGATCGCACGATTCACATCCAAGTGGCTTGCTCGATCTTCCGACGATCTGGTATGTGACTTTCCGACCTTCTCCTTGGTTAGGTGATTTGAGATTGCTAGTTGATTTTACTCGCCTCTCATCCATGATGCCCTTCTTTTTCTCTACCTTGCTTCTTGTTTCTTGTAATGGGCATCTACTTAGAAAAAAAATTGATGTGGTCCAATCAGAATTAGGGGGGTTAGATTTAGGGGTACTGATTTGAGTGTTGGAGTTGGTGATTGTTGATAATGTGCATTGGGTATTGTTAGGCTGAGCATGAAATCGACTGATGTGAGTGTATCTGTTTCTCACTATTTGTGCATTAGCTACTTAGTGTTGCATAGTGTTGCTTGTAAGTGAGTTTTATCTGGAGAAGATGATCTCTCCGGTCTGCATAGCTAATTTGCGGTCCGGAGAATCATTGCATGATTAGGTGTTTGTGAAAACAACTGTGCGATTGAGTCTGCGGCCGCAAAACTGGTTTGTGGACCGCATAATGGTCGCAGACACAAACAAAGTCAAGCTAAGGTTCAAGGTTTAAAGTGCGATCGATATGTGGTCGCAAACTTATTCAGCGACCACTTATGTGGCCCACATAATTTGTTCTGCTTCTAATAGGGCATATTTTCCATTGTGGTTTGCGGTCTGCAGAGTTTTTCTGCGATCACATAAGTGTTCCGCAAAACATTTTGTGTCTCTCATTTCTTTGCCATATGTTACACATGCCTTACAATGTACTCACTTCTCGTTAATTGGAAGGAATGGCACCAAAGAAATACGTAGCATCGAGAGCACCCACCACTCGAGGAAAGAAACGGGCTGCAGCTATAAGCCCACAATCGCAGCAATCCCAACGCAAATGGCCTGGCACATCCAAAAATTCACCTGAGCCTGCCTCCCAGTCTGAAAAAGAGGAGGCCTCAGGTTGACCTTATGCCACCAGTTGACCTGCAGGATGAAGCATGCAGAAAGAGTGATGAGGATTTCAGGTTTAGGATCACCGGCTCTTGGACTCTGTACAAAGATGGACTGGCAAAAAGAAAGATCCTCGAAGAAAAGCAACTGAGTATGAACAGTCTTAAAGAACACTACCCCCATGTGCTAGAAAACATCCAAAAGAGGGGATCAGAGTTCATCGCTAAGGTTCCCTGGGAGTAGAACGAGACACTTGTTCGGGAATTTTATGTTGCATATGCCGCATCCAGGACCTCAGAACAAAAGAGAAACCATCTATACTTGAACTCTATCATAGTTCGAGGAGTTGAAATATTCTGCGATCCCAATTAATCAATGATGCATACTTCGAATCTTGGGAACCAGACATGGCAGAATTTGACGCAAAGATTGCAAATAAGGAATCTGAGCATGCTTGGGTAGCCTCTGTCATAGCCTAGGGAACTCCACCCTGGACTGCACCATGCCAGAATATTCAAAAGAGGGATTTCACCAAAGAAGCCTGTATTGGCTAAGATTTGTCTGCTCTCGTATAATGCCTACGAGAAATGGACCGATATCACTCTAGAGAAGGTTACCCTCATTGCTTCCATCATGTCGGGTATCAGGATTGATTTAGGACAACTCATATTCCCTAAGATTGGGGTTCGGGCAAACAAGAAACAAACCTCGCACCCTTTTCCATGCTTAATCCATGCTTTGTGTGAAGATACAGAGGTTTCTCCGTTCCCCAAATATGACCACATAGTAAAAGTTGTTCAGAACATTGGCATCACTCGGCACAATGATGCTTCGGAGAAGGTGGTTGAAGATCCACCAGAGTAATCACTCACTCTCCCTCCGTCCTCGTCCGCTTTAGAAGCACCTGCTACCTCATCAGTGCCAGACATTTCTTCAGCACCGGCTACCTCCACATCTACTCCCAGACCAATCACTATGACACCACCTGTATCGCTGTCTGCACTATCCAAGCTTGGTCTAGTGGCACAACATGCAAATGCCAAAGTAGACAAACGGACAAAAGAACTTCCATCGCTCATCCGACAAGCATATGCCCCGCTCCAAACCTCAGTAAATGATCTTCAAAAGCAATATCTATCATATGAGGATCGACTCAAGCACTTTGAAGCTCACCATGAGAAGGTTGAGTGAGGTGTAGCTGGGGACATGCCTCAACTCAAAAAGGATGTAGCTGAGCTCAAGTTGGAGCTGCATAAGATGCAGACACTGGAGTTTGACTTGACCACCCTTCTTCTGGTGGAGGGGGATCATTGCACTAGCACTTCCCACGCACCAAGCGTTGATCTGGATTTCACAAACCTCCTGTCAGCAGAGGAGGCACATGGTATT
Source organism: Nicotiana obtusifolia (assembly GCA_002018475.1). Classification (NCBI taxonomy): domain Eukaryota; kingdom Viridiplantae; phylum Streptophyta; class Magnoliopsida; order Solanales; family Solanaceae; genus Nicotiana; species Nicotiana obtusifolia. The sequence continues at coordinate 23,192 of MCJB01019082.1, read as the reverse complement.
GGCATCTCACAAGCTCGGGGTTCCGTTGCACACACCGATGATCATTCAGATGAGGAATCTGGAGAGTCTCATGAGTAGACAGATGAGGAGCAGAAATTGGAGGAGGGTGATGATCATAGGGACAGCAGAGGCACACAGGTTGCTGTTTCTACAGAGGAAATAGGTGAGGAGGAGGCGGAATGTGCAGAGAGCTTTCGTACACTCCTTTGCAGAAATGGTTGCCAGGGCCACCACCGTGACCACACAGCCATCATCAGGTGAGGCCAACAGCTCTAAGGTCTAGGACCCGGCTCCGCAACTGCCGGAGCTTCCTACTTTGGACTCAGACACAATTGTCCAGTTAGAGGCTCCACCCACTGCCCAGTTAGAGGATCCACCCACTACCTCCACAATGTGAGCTCCCGGCCCTACGGCCGTCTTAGATATTCCAACCCATCCAAGCTCCTAGTGCACACCAGGAAGCCCCTAAACTTTGCTCTTACTTTTTCAATGCATTGGGGACAATGCATTCTCTTAGATTGGGGGTGGGGTAGCAAGTTGGTTTTTGCAACTTGTATATAAACTCTTAGTCTTAATAGTGTAGATTTATATATAGTAATGAATTCCCCTTGGTTTTTCTTTGCCGCATTCTTTTCCAAGGGTGTAATAGTAGAACCATGGTCGTATCATGAAATGTTTTGACATGTTTAGTGCTTTCGTTCTAGATTCAAGCATGTGATAAGTTTTTGTGAAAAAAAAATTCACCCTTCAAATTTTGTAAATAGATTGTCAATCATTTTTGTGAAATCGAGGCTCACTCTTTGACTTTGTGCTTACTTAAAATCTAAAATATCATGTGATGTAGCTTTGAATTTCCTTGTATTCATTTGAGAGCTAAAATAATGCCAATTCGAGCAATTCATGCATCGTGAGTCGCAAGAATTTGTGTAAATAACGCATGTGCTCAACTTGTAATGGCTAGAACATACCGGTTGGTTTCTCAATGAATGTCTCGGGTTGATGATAGGTTGTTGAAATGATCTTAGGCTATCGTTGTGATTGCTAACTAATTTTTGGCCAAATTGACCTCCCTGGTGAATTTATTATCCTAGTTGTCCCCCATTGAGCCTTTAACCTTTCCTTTGGCTACCAAATTACAAACCGTTACCACTTTTTGTGAAATTACTCCTTCTTTTGAACTCATCCCTCCTTGAATGTTATGAATGGGAATTTAAGCCTAAGTTGGGGGCATGGGTGTAAATTGGGAAACAATAGAAGAAGGTAGTGTGTGGAAAAACTAAGCTTTTTGAGGTTGTGGCGTGTGAAGCGAACGGCTAAGTCTAGAGCCATCGTACCCAAAACAAAAAGCTTCACATTCCCTCAATCCAAGAAATAGTCACTTCAAAAAAAAAAAGAGAAAAAGAAAAAGAAAATGGAATGGTGAGAGAACGTAATAAGGCAAGTAACTAGGAAGTGGTCATGAACCACAAGGTGGGCAGATATTAGCAATTAGATATCTATAAGGCCATTGTGTTCTATTCGAGAAAGATTATGTGTAGCATTCAAGGAGGGTACATTTACTATAGTCCCAAATATTCATACAACCCATAAAAAGTCCTTTTTGATCTACAACCAATTATTCCTGAGATAACAATGAGTTAAAATAAGGGCAAGCATATGGACTGATACTTGTAGAACTTAGCCTTCTTTTTGAGTGCAAGAGTGTTTGGTTGTATCCCCTATACATATTTGTTAAGTTGGGGATTTTATTTGTTGTGAGCAAGCATAAATTGCAAGATTTAGCAGAAGTTAGGCTTCTTGAAGTAGGATACAAGTGCATATCTAGCTATTGGTAGCACTCTGTCATTGCTCTTGAGGCTCGAAACTCACAAAATGATTATTTGAACAGTTAAATGTTCTTTGTCTTCAAAGAAGGGTGAATAACGGAAGTTACATGCTTGTTAGCTAATAGTCAGCTCGGAAGTAGATTAGTATTTAGTAGGGTGACTTTTTAGTTGCTTGAGGGAAAGGAAGAGTCTAAGTTGGGGGTGTTGATGTGCCATAGAAATGCGACACTTTTGATACTAATTACATAGACTTTAGCTCATCTTTTAAAGAATTATAAGTCATTTTTTATGTAGTTTTGGTGTTTTGCAGGAAACCAGACTTGAAGAACCAAGAACAGGAAAAAGATGACAAAAACCCATAGAAAGGTAGAAATGGGGTAGGTCTTCAACCACAAATGTGATGTGCGGACCGCAGACCAATCATAGAGTGAAACATACCACCCCAATATCTGAGAGTCAAATATGCAGTTCATTTTGCGGTCGCACAATTTATATGTGGACCGCATAGTGATCGTACAAATGCAAAAGGGTTTCCTGTGAAGATGATTTTGCGGTACGATATGCAGCCGCGAAACCAACATGCGGACCGCACACCCAAAATACGATGAACAACTGGAAAACTCTGTGATTAGATGCGGTGAAAAAGAGAGATGTATGAACCACGATGGGTTCTGCAACCCATTATGCAGTCGCAGACTTTATCTGCAGGGTTATTTTTGTTACTTTTTGTCCACTATTTTTGGACCATTATAATAAAAAATGACTAGGTTTTTGTGGACCATCGTATCTGAAAAAGAGGCTACACTTAGAGCATTGAATACACCATTATTTTGGAAGCTTTTGAGAGAGAATCCAAGACTTTGTCCTCTTTGTAAGCTTTATGAATTTATTTACTACTTTGTTATTGTATTCTAGTATGGTAGCTAACTATAAATACTAAGGTTGTGGACCCTTAGTGGGTATAATGTTAATGAGTGTTTACCATTGTGTGTGTGTGTGTGTGTGTATATATATATATAATGGTTGGTTGATTTCTATTCATCTTTCATGCTTCATTTATGGTTGATGGTTGCAAATATTGACTAGAGCCATTTTGCTGTATCTTTACTTGGAAAAGTGGGTTAGGATTTGATAGAATTGAATAGCAAGAACTCAAGGCTTTAAACATTGTTTAACAGAATCTCTTAGGGATAAGTGGGATCTACTTGGCATAAATTAGTTGTTCTTAATTGTAACTCTTTTATATTTGGAAAAATCATAAAGACGAAGTACTTCCTAATTATTGGAAAATATTGGGCAGTCATTTAGGAACCATTTGCATATCAAAGGACCTTCCATTAGAAATATATCATATTAACACCGATAGCATTACATTCCATTAATGGGGACACAACTTTGGTTTCTTAATCAAATTAATCAATTCTCTTAAAAAAATAGCTTTTGTTGACAATTCACAATTACAAAACTCTTTTTAAACTAACGCAATAGAATTACAGCTAAAGTCAAGTTTCACACTACTCAAGTAACCTTTTCACACCTATTCCATGTGGGATTCTACTCCAACCTAGTTTGGTTATTATATTTGACATCGACTGCCATACACCATTTATATAGGTGTAATTTGAGCGTATTAGACCCCCCCCCCCCCC
>MCJB01019082.1:0-19697 GCA_002018475.1 Nicotiana obtusifolia | reverse complement strand
CCCCCCCCCCCCCGCTAAGCTCGCAATTGCGAACCCGGTGTTCGCAAATGCAATACTTGAGACATCAGCACACCAGATCCTGTATTTCAGTTCAAAACCTTTCGAAACATGTCTGAAACTCACCCGAGCCCTTGGGGCTCTAAACAAAAATGCATACAAGTCTAAAAATATCATACGAATGCACTCGTGCAATCAAAACACAAAAATAACATCTACAAACTTCGAATCGAACACTAAAACGCATAAGTTTCAAAGTAAATTTCAAGAACTTCTAGAATTGCAACTAAATATCATAATCCTATCAATTCAACTTCAAATGCGGCCAAATTTTGTAGAAAAGTTCTAAATAGCAAACGGACCTACTCCAAGTCCCAAAATTAAATTTCAAACTCAATAGCTAAAAGCCAACCTACGGTCAAACTTTTCAACTTCAAGGTGTCAAATTTCGGCAAAACAACCCAAATCAACCTACGGACTTCTGAATTCAATTTCGAGCATACGCCAATGTCCGAAATCAAAATACAAAGCTATCAGAGCCATCAAAATACCTTTTCGGGGTTGTTTCCACAAAAGACAATGGTTGGTTAACATTTTTAATTTAAACTTCTAAGTCAAGAATCAAAGGGCCAAATCAACCCGAACGCTTCCCCCAATGAAACTAACTAACCCGCAAGTAAAAAAACCATTAACACACATGTGTGAAGCATCAAAAGGGAAAACGCAACGCAATTACACAAAATGACCGATCGAGTCATTACAATCTAAAATTGCAAATCTGATACTGTTGCACCCTATTTTGCATAAGTCAAAACAATGTACGACTTATAGTACTCGACAAGGTTAATTATTATTTAGAGTCGCTACCTAGTATTTAAGGTATACTAGGACACATACTATGCAATATACACTTTAACTATGATATGTAAAACCGTTGAGATTCTAGATAAGGGTTCAAGTTATCTCGAGGGGAAGGTGTTCGACATCCCTCAAGATCCACAAATTTGGTTCCGGTGGATAAGGGAGAGAAGGTTCAAAAGAATGATTAACTAAGTCACAAAGGATTTCTATCAAAGAGTAGTCAATACGATTGTCACGTAGTGAATAAATATTTAAAGCATGACCATTTCATTTATGGTAAAATAAATACAACAAGATATGCAAAGCAAATTAATAGACAAAAAATGTTCTCGTCCTTTTCCTTTTCGATATTTATCGTTATCGCCTCATTAATATAGGGCCCAGTCCGGAGGGTCATTCAGAGCGTTGTTGGCTCAAAAAATTATTCTCATCGCCCTTCGCTGCGATACATGTGCAGATCTGGGATCATGCTTGTGTTATGGACTTCAAGATATGTATCTTCGACAACTAAATCCAGTGGCAAGATATGACTAGAATACACATAATGTTAAACATAAAGATAATAAACCAGTGAAACAGAATGTCCAAAGGATAGCATCAATCAAACAATAATGATACATATCAAAATATCCATAGTGACCAATCACGCTGGGCGTCAGGTGAGACCAAAATACCACAAGGCAAAGAACCATAGATGATAGTGATGAGCTTCAGCATCGACCAAAGAGCCACGACAGAGAAGGTCGCCAAAAAATTAAACCCCCACCGACTATTACAAACAAGCATCAATAGAAATTATAAACCAACACTAAAAATAGCAAACCAAAATTTGATGTCAATCAGAGTTGGTTTGATAGGTTTCGGCATCGATTGTAGAAGTTGGAAATCCATTAGTTTCAATTGGCTTGAATTGGAGTGTAATTAGTATTTTTATGTTTTCTGATGTGATTTGAAGTTTCTACTAAGTTTGTATGATGTTTGAGGATGGGTTGGTGTGTTTGGATGGGGTCCCGGGGGCCTCGGTTGTGATTCGGGTTGATTTCAGATTGGATTGTGGACTTATGTAAAATCTATTGGTTCAGTTCTGGTGCATTCGCATCTGCGGTTGGAGTGGCCGCATATGCGATACTACATGTGCGGCATATTGATCACTTTTGTCCATGAACATTGAATACCGATCGGTTACCTATTTATCATCAGTCTAAGTTAAAATTTGGGGGTTTGAGGGTCGATTTTGTTGTTGGAATCGGATGATTTTAGTATGGTTGGACTAGTTATTGAATAGGTGTTCGGATTGGGAATTTTGTCGGGTTTCGAGGCGTGGGCCCGGGGTTTACTTTTTGAATTTGGTTAAAGAACTTAGCTTTTCATATGAGATCGATTCCTGTAGCTTGTATTGATTATATTAAGTTGTTTGTGACTAGATTCGAGTCGTTCGGAGGCCGATTCGCGAAGCTAGGGCTTGTTGGAGTTGTGCTTTTGCGCGGTTTGAGGTAAGTAACACTTCTAAACTTGGTATTGAGGATATGAATCCCTTAAATACGTGTTGTGTGGTTGGTGATGAGGTAGTACACATGCTAGATGACGGGTGTGTGGGCGTGCATCGTGGTAATTATGGCTTGATTGATTTTGTGGTACTGTGTAGTTATCAAATCTTGTTGCTATCTGTGGGATTAGGTAAGCTTAACACTTACTAAATTAATGGCAAACTCAACCAAAAATTATTAAACATGAATAGAAATTTTCTATACAAAGCTTACAATCCCAAAACTGGTAGTACAAGTCATAAGCTCTACTGTGTTTACTAGAAAGTCTTCTAAGTACAAATCAGAATAGAAATAAACAGTATAAGTACAATATAAGAAGGTGACTCCGAGGCCTGTGAACGCGGCGGCAGGTATACCTTAAGTCTCCACAACAAAGTCCGAACAACTAGCTATTGATCAACCAACTCTGTAGTACTTGGATCTGCGCAAAAATGTGCAGAAAGCGTTGCATGAGTACACCACAATCGTACCCAGTAAGTATCAAGATTAACCTTGGTGAAGTAGTGACAAGGGATAGTCAAGACACCTACTAGATCAAATAACCTGTACAAGTATGAATGTGAAACTAATAGGGAACAATATCAGAATAAAACTAAGCATGATAACAATACTGGATAGTGCTTGTGATAGGAAACTAAGAGCAACAATTAGCAGCAGGGAAACGAACAAGTAATAATGCTGTGGAGTAAGCTGAATACAGTTAAAGTCCGGTGAAACCAAGTAGAGGGAACAAGTAATAATTCAATTGGAGCAACCGCTTCCACACAAGATGTTTTCAAAGATTTCCCCGAGGTACTTCACGTCATAGTCACATTTCACGGGTCCTAATTCGTGAACCCTAATCACTTGGCATCTCGTGCCCATATTGCAATTCAAAACAGCATAGACGACTAACGTGCCAAGAGAGTGACAATATCAAATATGCGCACAGACAACTCATGTGCCAATAGAACAACTTTAACATAGAAGGCAAGTAGACAAGAGTACATGTAATGGTCAATACCATCAGGATTCATCTTCTTAAACTGATATGGGTGATTACGTGTATGCTTGTGCTAGTGTTCTATCTCAAATTCAAGTCAACAAGTAAGATTAGAGACAATGAATGACACATAAGAAACAATCACCAGAAAATGTACAAGGTATAACTCACACAAGGTAGGCACACCACTACACAAATATCAACAATAACAATGCCCCCAGGCTATCACAAATCATTCCTCGACATAGCCCACCTTGTCTCGCCATGTGTGCAATAAAAAGGTAAATGCCCGCCTTTGTCTCGCCGCACGCGCACAATAATATTCCCACCTTGTCTTGCCATATGCGCAAACCCACATATATATCCCGCCTTGTCATGCCGCATGTGAAAGTATCCATAATAACAACAACACAGACAACTCACGTGCGAACACCCCGACAATCCTCTCAACAGTACCATGTGTGCCAAAACATAACAACACAATAAAATGACTTTCACAACATGTGCCCATATGCCACAACATTTCCTAAAAATAGCTTCAATACCACAGCCGCGCATAGCCCTCGACTCAACAGCACTGAGTACAACAACAACAACAATGATAACATAAGAGTACGATAAGTAAATCAACAAAAGAACTTCAGAACACAAAGGAACGGAAGAACGAGCTCACAAAGAAAGACACAACAGGGAATAATGGTCCCAACAAGAATAGCTCAACAAGGGAGAGATAAAGTGTAACAATGATTCCAGAATAGTGCAATTCGACGATAAGAGAGATAGCATGAATCAGTGACCCCAAATAAGAATATGTCACAATGAAAGGGATAACAAAACTTCAATTAAGGCTAAGAAATTACGGAAGAAATAATAATAACTTCAATCAAGGTTAAGCAATTACAGAAGAAATAATAATAAATTCAATTAAGGTTAAGCATCTATGGGAAAGACAACAAGGCAATAAAGAGGCAACAAGTTCAATTACGACACATAAGAGTTTAATTTGCAACAAGGGTAGAACATAAATCAATTAATTCCAAATATGAACGTAAGGGTAAATTTAGTAAATGGAGGATTTAACATGCTACAACAACTTCACATCTAATGAACATAAGAACCTAAGAGCCCTAAACAGTCAAATTTCCACAAATAAGCCCGAATACGCACTCGTCACCTCGCGTACATGGCCTTCACATGACACAATTAGCACAAATGACTCAAATCCTAAGGGATAGTTCACCCACACAAAGTTAGGCAAGATGCTTACCTCAAAGAAGCTAGACCGATATTCTAAAATGACCTTCTCGAGTGAAACAACCTCTCGACGGCTCAAATCTAGCCAAAATAACTTCAAATCATAAATAAAGCTCAAAGGAAATAATTACGGATAACAAAGATTCGGTCTTTAATTAAGACTAAAAAGTCAACCTAAAAATTCAACATCGAGACCACAACTTGGAACCCGATAAAATTTATAAAATCCGAACACCCATTCCGATACGTCGAATCGTACCAAAATTATCAAATTTCGATATTGAATCGCCATTCAAATCCTTATTTTATATTTTTGAAAGATTTTACAAAATTTCCATTTTCTTTCATTAAATTCACTAATTTAATGATAAAAATAAAGATAAAATCATGAAATAAAATCAAATCCGGGTAAAAATCACTTACCCCAAACAACCACGAGAAGAACCCCTAGAAAATTGCCCAAACCCGAAGTCTACAACTCAAAATATGATATAAATGGTGAAACCCCCGAAACCTCTCAGGCAAGTCGCATTTGACACCTGAGATTTATAAAACATATTTGGCACCTGCGATTTGCCTCTGTTCCCTCAAACACAAGAAAAACAACAGTCTTTTCCGACATGAAAATGGACATAACTCTCTCTACGACCTCGGAATGGGACGATTCTTGTTGCTATGGTTTTGTAATTATGATACGGATGTGATGCTTCAATCGAATCACAAATCAGAGGTAGTTTTAACAATGTGATACCCTTTATATCAAAAGAAACGACGCCGAAATATCAAATAAGAGCATGAGAGAATCCAAACCCAACTGAAACTCACCCGAGCCCCATGGGACCCCAACCAAGTATACTAACAAGTACCAAAACATGATACAAACTTTCTCAAAGCCTCAAATTGCCTCTAACAATACTAGAATCACAAGTCGCGCATCGATTTAAGCCTAAGAAACTTATGAACTTCCGAATTCCAAAACTAATTCTGACTCATACTAAACCAACTCTGATTGACTTCAAAATTTTCACACAAGTCATAAATTGACAGTAACGACCTATTCCAACTTCCGAAACCGGGATCCAATCCCGACATCAATAAAGTGAACTCCCGGTCAAACTTTCCAAAATCTTCCATTTTTTCCAACTTTCGCCAATTCATGCCGAAACGACTTACGGACCTCCAAATCAACATCTAGACACGCTCCTAAGACAAAAATAACCATACGGAGCTATTGAAACCTTCAAAATGCTATTTTGAAGTCGTCTATACAAAAGTCAAACTCCGATCAACTCTTACTGCTTAAGCTTGTAAAACAAGAATCCTTCTACCAAATCAATCCCTAATCATCCGAAATCCGAACTCGAGCACACACTTACATCATAACACATAATATGAAGATGCTTGAGACTTTAAGCCACCAAACGGGACGCTAATCCTCAAAATGATCGCTCGTTTCGTTACACTATCCATGTAATTCCTACGTGTTAGAGTAATTGAGTTGTGATCCATGTTAGAGATCATGTATAGACTATATGCTTATTTTGAGTTAGTTTCTTACACTGCAATTATGTACTCAGTCGCATCCATTCATTCGCATATCATATCTCAGTCTCTGATATCATTTGTTGTTACATCATGTTATCAATTTTTGGGCTTATTGGTATGAGCTTTTATGAGCCCTAGAGACTGGAGAGATTAAAGACTGAGTGGGACTTAGAGCCGAATAGTGATCGACAATTATAGGATTGGGCTGCACACCGCAACAGGCTTTATTAAAAATTTTATGGGATGGGCTGCACGCTACAGCAAGCCATGTTGGCTTATATTAGCGCTTGGAAAGGATTCGCCCTTCCGGAGTCTGACATACCAGCAGTGAGCGCAGGCACTGTATAGTGCTGAGTGATTGATTGTGCTAAGCGATTGATTGTGTTGAGTGATTGAGTATGCTCAGTGAGATTGAGTATTCTAAGAGTGTGAGTACATGAGTTTATCACTGTGATGCATTACATGTGACATGCATATTGGACCTGTTGACATAGAGATGTAACGTTCCTCATGTTAGCTATACTTGGCATATTTTATCAGTATTGAGCTTACATTGTTGAACTTGAAAGCATGTCTACATTTCTGTACTATGTATGAACTGATTATGGAATCTCTCTGAGTTATTACTGTCATTTCTCTGTTATATCTGTACTGTCATTATTTGGATTCAGACTGTACCTTTCTGAGCTTGTCACTACTTTTAGCCCAATATTAGTCTTGTTATTTATTGAGTGCATTGGGCCGATTGTACTCATACTACACTCTGTACTTCATGTGCAGATCCAGGTAAATCTCGACATGACGGTTGCTAGATTTGGTGTAGTATCTGCTCGGAGACTATTGAGGTAGCTGCTTCAACGCCCGCAGACCTCGACCCTCCTTCATATCAGTTTATTCGGTACTGTTCTATTTTCTAGACAGTTGCATTACTATGATGACACTTAGTAGCTCATGTACTCGGTGGCACCAAGATTTTTGGGTTTGTTAGTGTTGAATTTTGGTTGTTTTTATTATTTATCTATGAGATATTCCATCATTGAACATGTTAAATCATGTTTTTAATTCAAATGTGTAATTATCATATGATTGTCAGCTTGCCTAGTAATGCTATAGGCGCCATTACAACAGGTTGAGATTTGGGTCGTGATAGTTTTCAGCAAGATCTGGCTTTGAGCGAGATAAATGACATCTCAAAAGTCATTGGCCGGTAGCGCTACTTTCACGGAGAACATCAATGCAGCACCAAAAATATGATATGGGTCACCGAAAAATTTATAAGTCACCAGAAAAGCCAAAATTTGGTCAGATCTTGGTCGTTTCCAATGGGGTTACACCGGCGATAAACTCTGGCTAAACCAACCAAACAAAGAAAGCGAGGTAACCGTCGTGGTGACGTTATAGTTGATGGATTTTGGTGTTCGACGCAGGCAGCAAAGGTTATTTTATTTATTGAAAAGACATAAATTGATAAAATACCTAATATTTGAAAAAATAGGACAATTATCAATAAATTGTTTGAAATTTATAAAAATGCACAAAAACTGTAGTATTTAACTAATTGCAATAAAATGATAGAAATTCCTAAATTTTGTAAAAATATGTAATTGTCAATAAATTGCATTAAACCTAAATAATGTGCAAAAACTATATTTTTATCATTTTTGACTAGGAAACCGGCATAAATTAATTCTTAAGTGTGGAGGGTCAAATTTAAGCGTCAACAACTGCCCCTCTTTGATCGTAGACGATGTAAGAATCTTCGGGCAAAGAAATTGACATCATACTTAATTTTGTCCCAACATGACAGAGCAATGGATGAGGAGGTTTTAGAAAATTATGACCGAACTCTGGTTTCTGAGTTGCCTACATATCTGGGGTTGCATGAGAATCAGGTCGCGTGTAGTTCTGGAAGATTGAGTACTAGTTATGAATCGTACCCTCATGGAGTGGAAAACAAATGTTCGAGGACGAAAAGGTTCGTGTGATCTCGACATTGCTTCAAAAATTGCCCCAGTGTCGACTGTGGTAACACTGGGACGTGGATGTTGGATGACAGATGGATTGATTGATGGATCATGATGTGGGTACGGCTGGGCTCTGTTGAGTTTTCCTACATATATCAAATATAAAGAGAATTAGGCCTATTGTAGTTCAAGAAAGTGATAGGATGATTGGATTTTTGATTTTGAGTTTCAAAGTTGCCCCAGCATCCGGCTGTGATGACACTGGTTGTTTTATTTGACTATGGGGGTTCGGGTTAACAATACACCCCATGTCAATGGGACAAAATAATGATACTTTGGACATGCTGTCGGTTGTTGTTGGAAAGCTCGACTTCTGTCCTCAAAATCTGCCCTAGTTTATTGATGGAAGATAATCTGACGTTGTGTCGCCTCACTAGAGTTAACAAAGTATTGATTTTGCTTTTTTCAGATTTGAAAAGGATGGGTATATGATTTTTTGAATGAAATAGAGTCCCAAGATGGAACTCTAATTCAAAAGGGATCCGGGCTAGATACTGGTCTGAAGTGATCGGAGCACTTGAGTTTTTGAAGGAAATCCGGGCTATGTACTGGTCCAAGATCAGCTTATGAGTAATTCCTATAGCTTCGAGTGATACCTCGTTTATACCTAAGCTTGACAAGATCTGTTCATCTTGCTTCAATAAAAGGTTTTGAGTTCAACCTATCCTCATGTTTTGAGTGCCCTCACCAAACGAAAGTCCTAATTTTCAGACATATTTGAAGTATCTTTTTGTATTTTGACTTTTAGGAAATTTTTTCAGAAGTACTCTCACGCTCAGAAAGACGTTCAATGCATGCAATTGAGATACCATATGCTTGACCCTTATGTGCGTATCCACTAATGTGAGAACACTTGGAGTAGGATCATGTAGGGCTTTGTTCTCTGCTTCTAATGTAGGCTTGGGGATGGGTAGGATATTTATTTGAGATAAAAGTGACTTATCCTCCTTGAACGTTGCATTGTGTTCTTTTTCAGCATCGATGTCCCTTTTCTTTTTTTTTGATTCCCTTTTTAAACTTGTAGGAGATTCTTCTTCCTTTTTCAGATGTTTCTCTTCTTTTTTTTCTTTTTCTTTTTGAAATTTCTCCTGCTTTGCAAGAGTTTTTCCTTCTTTTGTTGGAGTTCCTCCTCTTTGAATTCGTGGAATTTTTCCCTTTTTGTTGGATTTTTGATTTTGCAGAACTTTTCTTCTCCTTTTTTGATCCTCCATTTGAATTGGCGGAGTTTTCTTCTTCTTTTCATGAAGTCATTTCGTTGATTGCCCTGGACTTTGCGTCTCTCACCTTTTCATGCTTATCGACTCCACTTTGATCTTTGTCCAAACTTACATGTTTTCAGTGCACTCGAGGAGTTGGGCCAAGTGAGGGGTGGTGCATTTAGCACAAGAAACAGTATGGGCTAAGATGTGGTTGTCCAAGAAAAAGGCTTAAGGCTCAAAGGGGGAAATGCTAGGGATTGATGTCATTTAGTAGGTTTGAAATGCTCAATCCAGTGAAAGAAGGCGTACGATCCTTTCCTAAACAAAACGTTTCTCAGGATTTTGCCTCAACAGACATTCTGGACAAGCTCTAGATCAACGATGTAATGCAATGAATTTTTGTCTAAAGTTCGCCACACAATACACATGAAACGATGAGCTCGGCTTTGTTCTTACCCTAACTGTTAGCATGAGATTTTTTGAGTGTCACTAAGGCATATTAAGAGGCACCGCAAAAGTCTATGGTTTACCTGAAAATGATCCTCTCCATCATACCGATTTTCCACTTGTTACTTTTCCCTGCACACTCCTATCTATGTTGGTATCAACCAAGTCAATATGTTGATGACAATTTGTTTTCTCAATTGATTTTTTTATTTTTGATTTAATATTATATATATATGTTTAAAAATTTTGACTTAATCATTTTTTGGTTATTGAAAAATGAGTTCGAACCCGAAGGTTGCTTACGTATCTCGTTGAAATGATAATCAGGTCAAGTGTAGTTCAGGAAGGGTGGAAAGAAAATATTTCTAGATTTTCATTTCATTTTAATTTTTTTTTCATTTTTGAATTAATTATTTTTTGTGATTTTTGATAGAGAGAACTGAATGTAAAATGGGCTTTGTAGTAACTGTTCCGAAGCGATATCAGATCATTGAAAGTTAGATAGGCTTTGGCACCGTTCTGATGTGATATCAAAGCATGGACATGAAGTAAAATAATGGGCTTTGTTATCGCTCCGAAGCGATATCGGAGCATTGAATGTTAGACATGCTTTGTTACCGTTTTCAAAGAGATATTAGAACATTGAATGTTATATGGGCTTTGTTACCGTTCGGATGCGATATTGGAGCATTCAGGAGTGTAAAATTTGAGGGGTTGTGTACTGTCCCGATGCGATATCGAGGCTTTGAAGGGTTGTGTACCATTTCGATGCGATATCAGAACATTGAGAGGAACGTAAAATTTGAAGGGCTGTGTACCGTTCTGATGCGATATCGGAGCTTTGACAGGTTGTGTATTGTTCCGATGCGATATCGGAGCATTGATAGTAATGTAAAATTTGACGGGCTGTGTACCGTTCCAATGCAATATTGGAAGCTTTGGCGAGCTGTGTACCATTCCAATGCGATATCGGAGCATTGATATGAATGTAAAATTTGACGGGCTGTGTATCGTTCCGATGCGATATCGGATTTATAACGGGTTGTGTACCATTCCAATGCGATATCGGAGCATAGACTAGAATGTAAAATAACGGGTTATGTACCTTTCTGATGTGATATCGAAGTTTTGACGTGCTATGTACCATTCCGATGCGATATCAGAGCACAGATCGGAAAGTAAAATGACGGGTTGTGTACCGTTTCGATGCGATATCGGAGCTTTGACGGGCTGTGTACCGTTTCGATGCGATATTAGAGCTTTGACGGGCTGTGTACTGTTTCGATGCTATGTCGGAGCATTGATAGGAATGTAAAATTTGACGAGCTGTGTACCGTTCTGATGAGATATCAAAGCATTGATGGGCTGTGTGCAGTTCCGATGCAATATTAGAGCATTGACATGAAAGTTAAATGTAAGGCCCCGCAAAATTTCACCTAAAATTCGGGGTTTCGGGGTGTCGAGGTTGGCTAATGTATTTGAGAGTTGTAGAAAATCAAGGAGAAGCAATACGACGGTACATTGTTGGTACAGTAGAAGGAGGGGATTCACAAACATAAGACCATGGCTTTTTCTCTTGGCATGGATGATGGTACACTAAGGTACCAAGGGTGATTATGTGTTCCTAATGTAGATGGTCTCCGGGAAAGAATCATGACCGAGGCTCACACTTCCAGGTATTCCGTGCTCCCATGCTCTACAAAGATGTACCATGGTCTTAAGGAAGTCTACTGGTGGAATGATATGAAGAGGAATGTAGCAAACTTTGTGGCAAGATGTCCAAATTGTCAACAAGTAAAGGCCGAACATTAAAGGCTCAGTGGGTTGGCACATAACATAGAAATTCCGATGTGGAAATGGGAGATGATCAATATGGACTAGTGAGACAACCTCGCATGTCTCGCAAGTTCAACTCGATTAGGGTGATTGTGGACCAACTTATGAAATCAGCAAACTTCTTACCTGTTAAGGCTACCGACACAATGGAATAGTATGCTCAGTTGCATATCAAGGAAAATGTCAGGTTGCATGTCACTCCAGTTTCTATTATCTCCAATTGAGGGGCACAGTTCACAACTAATTTTCGGAAGAAATTTCAGCAAGGGTTGGGTACCCAGGTGAATCTTAGTACAACTTTCTATCCACAGACCGACGGGCAAGCAGAGAGGACTATTCAGACGCTTGAGAATATGTTGCGCGCTTGTGTTCTTGACTTTAAGGGTCGATGGGATGGCCACTTCCACTCATAGAATTTTCCCACAACAATAGTTATCATGCTAGTATTTAGATGGCACCATTTGAGGCTCTATATGGTAGGAGATGTAGATCTCCCATTGGGTGGTTCGAGATTTGGGAAGCGAGGTTGATAGGCAAGATCTAGTGCATTAGGCTATGAAGAAGGTTAAGATCATTAAGGAACTGTTGAAAACAGCCCAGAGTCGTCAAAAGTCCTATTCGGATGTACGCCGTAGGGATTTGGAGTTCCAAGAGGATGATTTGGTACTCTTGAAGGTTTCCCACATGAAGGGTGTAATGCGGTTTGGTAAGAAAGAAAAATTGAGTCCGAGGTATGTCAGACCGTATAGATTCATTAAGAGGATTGGTCAAGTAGCTTACAGGCTAGAACTACCTCTAGAGATGTCTTTAGCGCACCCGGTATTTCATGAATCCATGTTAAAGAAGGTGGTTAGAGATCCGTCGCTTATTGTTCCAGTTGAGACTATAGAGGTTAATTAGGAATTGACTTATGAAGAGATTCCAGTTTCCATTATTGATAGGCATGTTCAAAAGTTGAGATATAAAGAAACTACATCCGTGAAAGTGCTATTGGGAAACTAACAGGTCAAAGAGGCCACCTGGGAAGCCGAGGAAGAGATAAAGAAGAAGTACCCTCATTTGTTTGAATAACTATGTATTTAGGTAGTTGTGTTCAATGAAAATGTCAAGAGTTTACCTTCTATGAATTATGTTTCCCCTATACAGCTTATATTAAGGATCCACCTTTTTGGTAATGTAATGTTTATGGTATTGTGGCCGGTGTTGTTTCCATGTAATTTTACATCTTTGTGTTATAGTTATGCAATTAGGACTAGTATTTGGATTCATTGGAGGTGGATAGGCCCAACTACAGGGCACACTCTGGCGAAACTTTTGGAAATTTAGGGAGTTAGTGAAAATTTGGAACAGCAGGTGTCTGAAGTAACAGTTGGATCACATTGGACGCGAACGACATATTTTGACCCTCATTCGAGGATGAATGATCCTAAGCGGGGAAGATGTAAGGCCCCATACAATTTCACCTAAAACCCGGGGTTTCATGGTGCTGAGGTAGGCTAATGTATTTGAGAGCGTTAGAAAATCTTCACAGCAAGCTTGCTCGCCGCGGTACAGACTTTTTTGGTTGAATAGAGCATTGGGGAGTCGAATAAAAATTGTTGCAGACCAGAGCGTTCCTGCCGTCCATTATGTGACTGCAGAACTGACCTGCCGCGGAGTAATGTAGAGAAATGGGCCAATTTTGGAGGTTGTTTTGCGGTTAACTGTGCGACTGCATAATCGTTTCATGGGCCGCACATCCGTCGCAGAACCAACGTGAAGATTTTCGGAGGGAGATTATGCGGTTCATTCTGCGACCGCATAATTGATATGCGGGCCGCAAACCTGGCCGCAGACTGGAGCAGACCAACCCATTTTTTGGGACCATTTCTGTAGTCCAATTTGCGTGCTGCAGACCTGATCTGCGGTGCACTCTGCGACCATAGAGTTCGGAGGGTCCATTTTCTGATTTTTTAAACCCGACCCCATTTTGTTAAAAGCCATTGGTTCTCGTTTAGAAGGCAAATATATGCCATTTTAGAGTGAGGGGAGTGCTTTAGAGAGAGAGGAGTAAGCCCCAAGTACTTTGTTCATCAACCCTTGCTCAAGCTTTGAAATTCAACAAGGAAAACTCAAAAGGTCTTCACCCAAGAGGTAACATTCTACTCTATAGCCCTCAATTTCGGGATTGGACTGAAAGTAGGTAATGAGAAGTGTGATTCTAGAGTGTTATTTATGCATGCATGTACCATCAAGGTTGGTGGGAATGTTATTGAGCTCCTTTGGGTTGTGAGATGAAGGAATCCACCATAGGAGAACCTTGAAACCTTAATGCAAACCCTAGTGCTTGATAAAATGCTCAAATGAACTAAAACCCCGACTATCTTCCCAATTATGGTTTAAACTTATCCTGTTTCTAATAGATTGAAGTCGCTGGGATTTTCGGAATATTGTTGTAATTTAAGGGAGCTCAAGCGAGGTATGTTGGCAAAACTCCTCTTGTAGAATCGATTTCCATGATGTCCTTGTAAGTTGCAATTATGATTGGCTGAGTTTCTTATTTCTCATGTTTCGAGTCCTTTCTAATTGATTTGATTATTCTAAAGTATTGTGATGAAAGATGTATGTACTCAAAATGTGTTCCAAATGTTCCCATCATATCATGATTCCCCCGAGAAAGTAATCTAGTATGATCAATGTACCAAAGATGTTGTGATTTAAAAATCATGTTTCAATTGCAAGTTAGTATGCCTAATTGTGGAAGAAAAACTCAATGTGCTTTAGACTCTTGTTTGGTCATATGTGTACTTAAAGTCTCGATTTGAAATACTCTTATTGATGATAATCCATGGTAACGCTTGAATGTTATAGGGGTGAGTATGAAATATGGAATATGGCCGACGTGCCAAGAATGATATTACAATTGTGGCCACTAGTGTCAATGAAATGGAAAGATGTGTGAAAGATTATGAAATAAGTTGTAAATCTTTTAAATGATAAATGCTTTGGCTGTATCCTTTAGCCACCGAGGAAAGGTAGGTCGAAATAACCTAACCCCGAAACTACACGTGCTTGTGTAGGAGGGATTGAGGGGTAAATCCCCGAGTTGATATGGTGAGATTATTTCCCCTATATGGGATTAGATTGATGTGTTGAGATATTTCCCTTTAAATGGGATGAGATTATTGCTAGAGAGATGTGATGTGATGTCGACCCACGCGGCATTGTGGTGAGACGGCATAGCCGATCGGGCTGAGATCGGACACCATGCCGCTCACATGGTGGTGTTGTGATTGGATGTATCGAGGTGAGATGGCTTAGCTGATTGGGTTGAGATTGGACTCCGTGCTAAAAGCATGGTGGTATAACGGTACTAAAGATTTCCCAACTTAAAAATATTGAAACTTACTTGAAATTTATCTTTCTCCTAACTTTACACCTTGATACTACTTGAGGCTCTCATTGATTTGATGTTTCCTTCTCAGTATACTGTTACTCTTTCTTTTAGGAGGGTTTTTAGTTTTACATACTAGTACTATTCCATATGTACTAACGTCTCCTTTGCCAGGGGCGCTGCATCTTTAATGGATGCAGGTGGTTTCACAGTAGGCGGCATTGATCATTGATAGCGGTATACCCTCTCCTCAGCTGACTTTGTAAGCGCCATTTCATTTCATGGTCTTGTACCTCTTGTCTTCTATGTATATTGTTTGAGGTATAGCCGGAACCTTGTTGCCGACACCATGATGCTACACTTTTGTATCTATTAGAGGCTCTGCAGACATAACGTGGGTGGTATTGTTATTTTGGGAAAGTCAAACTAAAAATGTTGTATTTATAACCCATGTTCCACTTCAAACTATGAAAGTGTTTGTATTTTGAAACTTGTTAATGACGTAACTAATGGTAATGGACTAGTGTTGTTCACATGACCCATCATTGTCTAATTAATGAAATATATCTTCTCTTTATTCGTGAGTTAGTTTGGGGTAGGAGGCATTATACATGCTTGCTTGGCTGGGTTATCTCGGTTGAGCACCGGTCGCTACCCGAGGTCAGGGCATGACAAGCTTAGTATCAGTGCCTAAGGTTTTCAAGTGTCGTAGGATGTCTCAGAGTTGTGTCTAGTAGAGTCCTTCGTATCGGTGTGTTGTCAACCACATCTATAATTAGGAGGCAACTTTGGCATTTAGAAATAGTACCCTACTTTGATGTCCTAGATCGTGCATTGCTCTAATTTTCAATATATGGCGCCTAGGAAGAAAGCAAGAACTGGCCAGGGAGCCAATGCCACCCCAGGAGTGGCAGTTGATTCTATACCTGATGATGCGGGTGAGCACCCGAGGGGTGAGGATTTTCCCCCAGTTACTGCACCGCCTGATTCTACTACCCCTTCTCCGACTGCACTAATACCTACTCCTATTGAGGGTGCTGCTATTCCACCTCCAGCCTCAGCTTCTGGTCCGGGTGTTTCTGACAGGGATCTTAGGGGAGCCATATAGATGTTGGCTCGGATAGTGGCATCTCAGGGCCAGAGATCGAATGTTGCACCTATTTCTTCCAGTCAACCAGGGGATTCCGCTAGTTTTAGGGTGAACTTGTTTCTTTAGTTGGATCATCCAGTGTTCACAGGTACTGATTCTGAGGAGACCTCTAGGACTTTATCGATGAGATGCACAAGACCCTCCGAGTTATGCGTGCTACTAAGACAGAGGGAGTGGAGTTGGCCTCCTACCGCTTGTAAAGGGTGGCCTATTCTTGGTTTGAGATGTGGGAGGACTCCCGTAAGGAGGGAAGCCCTCTGGTGAGGTGGAGTGAGTTTGTCGATGCCTTCACCATTTCTTGCCTGCCGAGACTAAGGCAGCCCGTTCCGCTGAGTTTGAGAGCCTGAAGTAGGGTAGCATGAGTATATGGGAGTGCCATATGAGGTTCGCGTGCCTGTCCAAGTATGCCATTTACATGTTTCCCACTATGGAGGCAAGAGAGCGCCAGTTTGTGTGGGGCCTCAGCCCCTTGGTTATCAATATACAACTGCCTTGAATTCTGATACAAACTACGGGAAGATGGTGGTGTTTTCTCAAGCCACGAGACCCACAAATTGAAGAATAGAATGGAGTGAGTAGGTAGCAATAAGGCCTGGTCTGCGGGCAACTTTGGTGGTACTTTCGGTGGTGGTGGTGATAGGTCAACATTCAGGGGAGGGTCATCAGGGCCATCCCAATCCTCTTTCAGTAAGTGCACAGCCATACGGGCCCGGTCAGCAGTAGTGGAGTCATTTAAGGCCCAGTCGAGGCAACAGGGGACCCTGCCAGTAAGGTCGGCCAGGATGGAGATTCCAGCAGCAGCGGAGGCCCTAATGCCCTAGGGTGTGGGAATTTTGGGGCCTACTTCATGGACTAGCCCATATGGTAGGGGTGCGGTATCAGGGGTCACATTCAGAGGGATTGCCGTTTATCCCACCAGAGTATGGGCAGGGGTATGGCACAGCCAGCCAGTTTCGCAGCCACTACATCTATAGCACCTCCTCCAGCTTGAGGCACTCCAGCACCCACAGGGCGTGGTGTAGCTAGGGGTGGTGCACAGAGTTTGGGAGGACCCATCTATTTCTATGCTATGAAAGGTCGCCAGAGTTCAGAGGCTTCTCCAGATCTTATCGCAGGTATATTGACTTTCCAATCTCATGATGTATATGCCCTTATTGATCCTGGTTCCACTTTGTTCTATGTCACTCCTTATGTTGCTATGGAATTTGGGATAGAACCGGAACAACTTCATAAGTTGTTCTCCGTATCTACTTCGGTTGGTGAGTCTATTGTGGCCGCTCGGGTTCATAGGGATTGTGTTGTCATGGTGCATGGTCTGGACACCATGGCTGACCTCACTGAATTGGGGATGGTTGATGTTAATGTAATAATGGGGATAGATTGACTTTATTCATGTTTTGCGCAACTTGATTTCCAAACAAAAACCATTAGATTTTGATTTCCAAATGAGCCAGTTATTGAATGGAAGGGGGTTGATGTGGTGCCGAAGGGTAGGGTTATTTCTTACCTTAAGGCCACGAAGATGATCAAAAAAGGGTGTATTTACCCTTTGGTCCGTGTTACAAACACCGATTTTTGGGTGCGGAATTCATTTTGTAGTGACTATACTAATTAGGGAAGGCTTTTTTGTAGTATTCTTCTTTTAGTGGTATTAGTCTTCTTATTTCTTTAATGGTTTCATTAATAAATTCTAAATATTCTGTATCATGTGTTCTAAGATAGTCTGATATATTATCTATAAGTAATTTTTCTAATAAATCTTGTGTTCTCATAGTTTTTATCCAGTATTCTAGATATTCGTAATTTATATTCATTAATCTGAATATATATCTAGGTCATATAAGTCTATGTTATTAGCTATATTGAATTCATACCATTGTTGATTTATTAGCTGCATCGTTTCGGTATATTCTATTATTTCTTCCATAATTAAAAGGTCAAATATTTTTTCTTTAACATCATTATTACGTTTTCTAAGTAGATATAGTACCAGTATCTTATATTGTTGGTTGTTATCTAACAAATAAGTATTTATCATATTTATCATATTCTAAACAATTTTATTCCCTTTAATCTCTATATATATTATTCTAATTTTATCATCTTATACTAAAGTTATTCTGAACATTTCGCTTAGTCACTACCATATTTTTTCGGCTTCAATCATCTACCCTAGCGGCGCCTCAACACTGTGTACTCCCCTTAACACGGCTTCCTTGCCTTTTCCGGTTTCCACCATAGGATGGCATAGCCTGGGCTTGACTACTCTCAGCCTACTAACTCATATGGCAAACTTACTAAAAATGTTCAGCAAAATAATACTATAACATGATTAAACTAGTATAACATTTAAAAGATTATCAGGAATATATGAGTTTAGCTATTCATAATGATAAATAAACATACCTCTGTAGGTAGATTTTCCTGTGATGTATTTGAAGTAGTTTGTGATATATACTCCATGTATGAACAAACAAGTAGTTTATTTCTGAATATATTTTACAAAAGTGGAGAGAGGTTAGAGAGGGGTTGTTGAGCTTATTGCCCGTATGAGGCTTGCCTCCTCCTTATCTTCCTCCTTCTATTTATACAAGAAATATTTAAACAAAAAGTCCTAAATGCCCTTAAACTTTACAGATGGGCGGTTCTAATTAAAAGTCTAAAAAGAAAAAAGTTAACCGTCCTTTTCTTTACATTTGGACAATTGAAAATTAAAGACTAAAAAGCAAAAAGCAAAATACTATTCTACTTTTAACTTTATTACATAGCTGTCATTTTCTTCTTTATGTCTTCCTGCTTCTGTCATCTATCATCTTTCTTTCTTCTTTCTTTCTCCATCTTCTTATCTTTTACGTCTCTTTCTTCTTTCTTTTGTCAATCTTCTTTTTCTTCCTTTGTCTTTTTCTCCTTTTTTCTTCAGCATCTCTCTTCTTTCTTCTTTTTCTTTGCAGTCCTCTTTTTTCTTTGTCGTCTGTTTTCCTTTTCTTCATTCATTGATTGTGGTAGTTGTAGAGTCTTCCAAGAAATCACTCCATGTTGAATTCTGGAATGACATTATCTTCTCCATTGCATTTTGAACATATGTGATCTGGGTATTTAGGTCCTATGATTTTGCAATATCTCGATAATAAGTCCTCTGAAATAAATTTTTTCTTAATAGCTCTTGTAATCGGTATCTGTTCTGGCTTTAATAGGCTAATAACTCATTGTCGTATGTCCTCCATATCTTGCCTTCTAATTTCTCTTGAATGTGAATAAATCATAATTTGTTCCCTTGAATAATATGTCCACATAGGTAGCTCATTCATATAGGTATTTGCTAATTCATTGAGTATTGTAGCTAGTCCAATAAGTCTTTTGTTTGCAAAGAATTCTGGAATCTCTGCCTTAGGTATTTCCGGCTGTATGTCGATTTGTTCTGGTATGATCATTTCTCTCGTAAGTCCAATCTTAATGACTTGTATGATAGGTTTTACTTCATC
>MCJB01019071.1:0-108976 GCA_002018475.1 Nicotiana obtusifolia | reverse complement strand
CCACAACAACAGTGTCGCCCACCTGGGTAGACACATGAACAGGTAAAGCAAGAAACTCCCGGGGCGTACTCAAATAATGAGCAAAATATGAAGACACATATGAATAAGTGGAACCGAGATCAAATAATACAGAGGCATCTCTGTGGCAAACTGAAACAATACCTGTAATAACGGCATCTGAAGCACTGGCATCTGTCCTGCCTGGAATAGCATAAAATCGAGCCTGGCCACCGCCTGCTCGGCCTCCCCCTCTTGGGCGGCCTCTGGCTGCCTGACCTCCGCCCCTGACTAGCTGGGCGGGTGGTGAAGTAACTGGATCAGCAGTCGAGGGTTGACCCCTCTATTGGGACGATCTAGTACCACGATGAGGACAATACCTCTGCATGTGGCCTATCTCGCCACACTCATAACAAGTCACTGGTGCACTAGCAAATGCAATCGGCCTAGAAGGGCCCTGGGTTGACGGAGCATGAGCTGGGAGGGCGCTGAGTGATGATTGGCCCTGCTGCAATCCATGATAACCACGACCTGCAGATGCCCCGCTATACCCTGGATGGACTGGCTGAACAGGCCTGAAGGAATGACCCCTACCTTGCTGATATTGGCCTCTCGAAGGAGTACCACTGTAACTACCCGATCCTCGAGGCCTCTTAGCCTCCCTCTCCTCTCGCTCCTGACGGCGAACCGTCTCAATCTCGCGAGCTATGTCAACCACTTCCTCGAAAGTGGCACCCAATACTCTCTCCCTGGTCATAAGAATACGGAGATTATAGTTAAGGCCATCCACAAACTTCCTGATCCTTTCACGAT
The DNA here is from genome assembly GCA_002018475.1 of Nicotiana obtusifolia. Classification (NCBI taxonomy): domain Eukaryota; kingdom Viridiplantae; phylum Streptophyta; class Magnoliopsida; order Solanales; family Solanaceae; genus Nicotiana; species Nicotiana obtusifolia. The sequence goes on along the minus strand of MCJB01019071.1, from coordinate 108,166 downwards.
CAGTCGGAACCATCCAGACAGCGTGTCGAGCCAACTCAGAAAATTTTGACTCATATTGCGACACAGTCATATCCCCTTGTAGCAGCCATTCGAACTGTCTACGCAGCTCCTCTCTGCGAGACTGCGGCACATACTTCTCCAAGAAGAGAGCGGAGAATTGTTGCCAAGTAAGGGGCGCTGCATCAACCGGCCTACGCCTCTCATACGCCTCCCACCAATTAAAGGTAGCTCCCGTAAACTGAAAGGTGGTGAATGCCACACCACTAGACTCAAGAATCCCAGCTGTCCGGAGCATTCGCTGACACTTATCAAGAAAACCTTGGGCATCCTCACCCTCAGCACCACTGAATGATGGAGGATGGAGTCTGCCAAACCTCTCAAGGCGACGCTGCTCATCATCTGGCATAACTGGTACTATGAATTCCTGAGCTGGTGCAGCTGGCTGGGCTGGAGGTGCCCCCGGCATCTGAAGTCCCTGCACTACCTGCTCAGGCGTACGGGCAACTGGAGTCTGATTGCCTCCCCCGACCTATGAAGTAGTGGCAGCTGTGGTGGCTGAAACCGCCTGAGCTAGGCCAGTGCAAACAGATAATATCTGAGCCAAGTCTCCTGAAGACCTGGAATAGCGATAGGCACAGCTGGTGCCTGAACCGGTGCTGCTGGAGCCTGTTCCTGAGCTGGGGCAGCTGGTGGATCAACAGATGCTGCCCTCACCGCTCTGCCTCTACCACGACCACGACCGCGTCCACGACCGCGTCCACGACCTCTGGTGGCCTCAGTGGGTGGTACTGGTGGTCATCCACCTCGTCCAGTAGTTCGCGGCCTCACCATTTGTGGGAGAACAGGTTAGCAGAAGTTTTAGTACTCGGATAAACAAGTTTGCACGACAAGAATTTCAAGAATATGGAATTTTCCTAAATAGGTTCCGCAGCCTCTCGAAGATAAGTACAGACGTCTCCGTACCGATCTGCAAGAATCTACTAAACCCGCTCATGACTCGTGAGACCTATGTAACCTAGGCTCTGATACCAAGCTGTCACGACCCAAAATCCCAAACATGATCGTGATGGCGCCTCTCATGAAGACAAGGCCAGCCAATTTAACTAAACTTCATTAAAACGGTTAAACAATAAAAAAATAATATAAGTACGATTTAATAATAGCAATTTGCGGCAAAATACAGTGAACCATCCCGACTACAGCCCGAACCGAGGTGTCACATAGTCATGAGCAACTAATGAAAATCCTAATAATAAGATTGCTAATACAATATCTTGGCACAATTGTTCGAAGATACTGGAAATAACAAGATAAAAGAGATACGGGGCTGCGGACGCCAACAACTACCTCGTAGTCTCTGAATCGCCGCTTTGACAGTAATAATCAATGTCTCAGAGCGGAACCGATAAGGCCTGAATCTGCACATATGGTGCAGGGAGTAATGTGAGTACTTCCAACTCAGTGAGTAATAATTATAAATAACAACTGAGAGTAAGAAAACACATAAGGCATACAACAATCCATAATGGAACTGTAAAACATGTAAATAATCAAGTCAATAACATGAAGTAAAAGAAATTATCATGACTGGCCAAGTCATATCTCGTGACAGCGTGTCACCCGTTCCCATGGGTACCCGGCGCTTACTGTGGGGGGTGCAGTAGTGCAATATCTCGTGACGACGTGTCACCCGATCCATTCACATCACATCTCGTGGCGGCGTGCCACCCGATCCCATTAAAATCAATTAAAAATATCATTTGAATTTCAAAACAGAATTTAAGAAATGAATCAAATCAGTTAGAAGACAGTGATAAATTACCCCTGAAGGGTTCACACAACCGGCACGAAGCCCAAATAATACCCCTGAAGGGTTCACATAACCGGCAAGAAGCCCGAATATGGCAATCAGCTAACACGTAAGTTTCAATCAAATATGTAGTAAAAATCATCAATCGGGACGGACCAAGGCACAGTCCCAGTAGTAAACGACCCCACGCTCATTATCGAGCGCGTGCCTCACCTCCATATAGCACTATGATGTGTCATCCGGGGTTTCAAACCCTCAGAACATCATTTAAGATCATTACTCACCTCAAACCGGCTAAATCCTTAGCCCACGACGCCTTTGCCCTTCAAATTGGCCTTCACGTGCGTCGAATCTATCCAAATTCAGAACAAATACGTCACAATATGTTGAGGGAACAAAGCCCAAAGCGAAAACAAAAAAAAACACCAAGAAATTCCGAAATTAGCAAAACCCGAGCCCCGGGCCCACTTCTCGAAGTTAAAAAATTTTTACATCAACGGGTTCCTTATCTCCCCACGAGTTCACCCATATAAAAATTATCAAATTCCGACATCGGATTGGCTTTCAAATCTCAAATTTTCGTTCTTGGAAGATTTGGAAAAAAATCTGATTTTTCTTCCATAGATTCATGGATTTATGATGTAAATGAGTATGGAATCATGATCTATGAAGGATTTATGATAAAGAACACTTACCTCCTTCAAATTTGTGGAAATCCCTCTAAAAATCGCTTCAATCCGAGCTCCAAAGCTCCAAATATGTTAAAATGGCCGAAACCCCCATTTTAAGAAACTGTCCAAGCAAGTCGAAATTGATATTTGAGACTTATAAATCGCATTTGACACCTGCGATTTGCCTCAGCACCAGAAAAATAGCAATTATTTTGCTGATACGGAAATAACCATAAGTTTCTTATACGATGTCCGAATGATGAATGGTTTATATTTTTGGAAACTAGATTTGAAGGACTACAACTTTCATTTTTTGGTCATCTCAAAATTCCTTACCGATTACGAGATATAAGCTTCCAAAGCCGGTCCTGTGCAGCAGAAATTTCTGCCATGCTTACTGCCTGGAAAACAACAGCAGTACCAGTCAACTTTAATCTATCGTAACTTTCTGTATGTATGTCAAAATGATGGATGGTTTATCATTCTGGAAACTAGATTCAAAGGGCTACAACTTTTATGTTTTGCAATTTTTCTGATTCCTTATATATTGGAAGATATGAGCTTCGAAACTGGACTACACGCACCAGTTTTTCTGCAATTTTTCTGTAATTTTTTTCATCTTTTCCAAAGATGAAATAGTCCGTTTAACCACCCAAAATTCACCCGAGCCATTCGGGACCCCGTCCGGATATACCAACAAGTCCTAAAATATATTACGGACATAGTCGAGGCCTTAAATCACATTCAATAATGCTAAAAACACGAATCATACCCCAATTCAAGCCTAATGAAACTAATAAATTCCAACTTCTACATTCGATGCCGAAACCTATCAAATCGAGTCCGATTGACCTCAAATTTTGCACACAAGTCATAAATGATATAACGGACCTATGAAATTTTTCAAAACTGGATTTCGACCCCGATATCAAAAAGTCAACCACTCGGTCAAACTTTCCAAAAATCTTCTATTTTCCAACATTCGCCAAAATGCGTTGAATTGTCCTATGGACTTCAAATTTTAATTCCGGACAGACACTTAAGTCCGAAATCACCATACGAAGCTATAGAAACTCTCGGAATTTCATTCCGACCCTCGGATCAAAATCTCGCCTAACAACCGGAAATCGCCAAAATACTAACTCCACCAATTCAAGCCTAATTCTACACGGGACCTCCAAAACCAATTCCGATCACACTCCTAAGTCATAAATCATCTCCCAAAACTAATCGAATCGTCGGAATTCACATCCGAGCCCTCTAACTCATAAGTCAACATCCAGTTGACATTTTACAACTTAAACCTTCTTGAAAGAGACTAAGTGTCTCATTTCTTACCAAATCTACTCCGAACGCAAGCCATTCAACGTGATTACATAAAATACGGATAGCGAAGCATAATAAAGCAGAAATGGGGAGAATGGAGCGGTAACTCACGAGACAACTAGCTGGGTTGTCACAATTACTAGAAGGGTCAAGAAGCACAATTTCCCATACTTTCTATATTAACAATCAAGCGTCATCAGTTGCGTCGGAGAGCACTTTCAACCAGGGAAGATTTCAGATTGGAGATCACAGACATTCATTGAGAGAAGAGGCAATGGAGACAGGAGTTCTATTCAGAGATTGGATCAGAGCAGAGCGAATAAACTTTGGAATACCAGAGCATTCGCAGAAAAAAGACAGAGCGTACATGGATCAAATTTTGAGCGACGGAACAAGCGAAGACAGGAATCAAACCAATGAAACGGAAGATGAAGAAGATCAAGAAGAAGACGATGAACCGGAACAACAACAACCTGTTCCTAAGGAAAAGCTTACGGCTAACTTAAAAAAACTAGCGAGCATGTTTAAAAGAATGTAATTTTCTACATCAAAATACATATTAATAAAATTGCTCCAAATTCACATCACAACTCTTGTGTTCTTATATTTTATTTTTTACTAACTTTGTATATATTTCAAGGTTTGTATCTAATTATAAACTTTGAAACTAATTCAAAGTTTGCAAGAATATTATTATAACTTCTTTAATTCTAAGTTTTAACTTTGAAACATACTTTTCATTTCAAATATATATTCAAAAGTTAGTAATATTTTGTTGTTATATTTTCAAAAACTTATAATTTCCTTCATCTACAAAGTTTATTTTATTTTTTTACTAACTTTGTATATATTTCAAGGTTTGAATCTAATTATAAACTTTGAAACTAATTCAAAGTTTGCAAGAATATTATTATAACTTCTTTAATTCTAAGTTTTAACTTTGAAACATACTTTTCATTTCAAATATATATTCAAAAGTTAGTAATATTTTGTTATTATATTTTCAAAAATTTATAATTTCCTTCTTCTACAAAGTTTATTTTATTTTTTTACTAACTTTGTATATATTTCAAGGTTTGAATCTAATTATAAACTTTGAAACTAATTCAAAGTTTGCAAGAATATTATTATAACTTCTTTAATTCTAAGTTTTAACTTTGAAGCATACTTTTCATTTCAAATATATATTCAAAGTTAGTAATATTTTGTTGTTATATTTTCAAAAACTTATAATTTCCTTTTTCTAAAAAGTTTATTTTATTTTTTACTAACTTTGTATAGATTTCAAGGTTTGAATCTAATTATAAACTTTGAAACTAATTCAAAGTTTGCAAGAATATTATTATAACTCCTTTAATTCTAAGTTTTAACTTTGAAACATACTTTTCATTTCAAATATATATTCAAAGTTAGTAATATTTTGTTATTATATTTTCAAAAATTTATAATTTCCTTCTTCTACAAAGTTTATTTTATTTTTTACTAACTTTGTATATATTTCAAGGTTTGAATCTAATTATAAACTTTGAAACTAATTCAAAGTTTGCAAGAATATTATTATAACTTCTTTAATTCTAAGTTTTAACTTTGAAACATACTTTTCATTTATTTATAAAGTTAAATAAAGGAGGGACTAATTAAATAAAACATAAAAAAAATTTAAAAAAAACCGGTGGACCGGCTGGACCGGACCGGAAAAACCGGTAGATCGGTTGTCGGTATCGGTCAAGGTCCGGTCGATCCATTTCCAACCAGAGGACCGGACCGGAAATTACCGATTTTGGTCCGGTTTTTGCGCAGTAACGGTACCGGAAAAAATTTCTGGACCGGACCGCTGGCCACCCATAGTCTCGAACTTCATATTGTATTTCGTGACTTGCGTGTGTGGCCGTGTTCGGTTTTCAGATGATTCGATATTGATTTGGAAGAAGGATTCTTGTTTTAGAAGCTTAAGTGCAAATAGTTGACCGAAGTTTGACTTTTATGTAGACGACTTCAGAATGATGTTTTAATGATTCCAATAGCTTCATATGGTGATTTTGGACTTGGGTGAGCGAATTTGCATTTGGATGTTTCTAGAAGGTGTCGGCACTATTTGGCGAAAGTTGGCAATTTGAAGGTTTGGAAAGTTCATAGGTTTGACCGTGAGTTGACTTCGATGTTATTGGGTTCAGATTATTGTTCTGAGATTTGGAATAGGTTTGATATATCATTTGAAACTTGTATGCAAAATTTGGGTTCATTCCGAATTGGTTAGGCTTGAATCGGACGCTTGGTTCGAAGTTTGAAGTTTATAAATTTAAGAGATTGATCTTGATCGATGATTCGGGGTTTTGATGTTGTTATGTGGGATTCAAGGCCTTGAGTAGGTCTGTATTATGTTATGGGACTTATTGGTATGTTCGGACGGGGTATTGAGGGGCTCGTACGCATTTCGGATAGGTTTGGGTTGTGTTGCGCTCGTTCTTTATGTTTTGATGTCGTTTCTTCAAGCATAAATGCTACCACATTAAAAAAATAAGCTCCCATTTCTATTTTGATTAAAGCATTAGATCCGTATTGTAATTATGGAACCATAGCAAAAAGAATAGTCGAATTTGGACATCGTGTGAGGGAGTTATGCTCATTTTAGTGCCGGAGAAGAGAACCGGTGCTGGTGCTGGTGCTGGTACTTCGCAGATGCGAAGTTGGGTCCGCATCTGTGACCCCTCAGGTACGAAAAATAGTTCGCAAAAGCAGAAATGACAGCTGAAAATGCGCAGGTGCGGTGTATAAAAAACAGACGGCGTTCTTTTGGTATTTTGAGCATATCTTGAGTTCTAGAGCTCCGGTTGAGGTGATTTTCACGGCGCTCTGCAGTATCTCCATGGGGGTTAGTATCTAATCTCGTTTTTTTTTTTATTTTAAAATGATTCCAGTAGTTCATTTGTGATTTAATCCATGTTTTGATTGGAGAATTGAGGTTTTTTTAATCAAAAACTTTTCGAAGTCGGAATTGGATGAAATTAGTATGGTTGAACTCGTTATTGAATGAGTTGTTGGATTTATGATTTTTATCGGGTTCCGAGGTGCGGGCTCGATGTTGACTTTTTTCGTTGACTTTTTAGTTTTCATTAAAGATCGAAACTTTTTTTTCCGGAATTGTTTCCTATGGGTTTTATTTATGATATTAACTTATTTTGGCTAGATTTGAGTCATCCGGAGATTGTTTCACACGGGAAGGTCATTTTAGAGTATTGATTAGACTTCTTTGAGGTACGTATCTTGCCTAACTTTGTGTGGGAAAACTATCCCTTAGGATTGGAGTTGTTTGTGCTATTTGAGTTATGTCAAAGCCGTGTACGCGAGGTCACAAGTGCGTACTCGAGCTTATATGTGAAAATTGACCGGTTTAGACTCTTAGGCTACTTTCATATATTTATTTGAAATTGTTAGCACATGTTATATCTCTTAATTGTCTTATTTACTTTCGCATGTTTTATTTGAAGTTGTTACATGTCAAATTTTTTACTTATCAAGTTTATTCTTATGTGCTTTATTTCAAGTTCTTACCTCTTTTATCACCATGTGACTTCCTTTATTGTTGAGCTACTCTTAATTGAAATTGTTGTTACATGATATCCTTTTTGTTGCCGGGTTAGTCTCATGCATTTTGACATAGTTGCTAGTTCGTCCTATCTCTTTAATTGTTAGCCTATTGCATACACTAGAATTTGAAGTTTGCCATTTCATGAAAATACCTTCATTATCGAGTTTATCCTTAAGAAATTAATTGAAGTTGAAGTTCTTGAAAGTTATTAATATATTTTAATTGAAGTTGTGTTTAAAGGGAGAGTTGTTCATAGTTGAGTTACTTTCTCGTTCATTTTGTTGTTATTAAGATTCTATACACATTGTGTTTGAGTTGTTGGGTAGTTGTTGTGGAAATATTGATATTGTTGATTCTTTTGGAAAGATTGTGGCCTATGAGCACTTGTGATATTGATATGTCGTGTTGTTGTGATGTAGCACATGTGAATTATTGTGTGGATAGGTTATTGTTATGCGAAGTATAAGGGTGACATTTCACTGTTGTTGTTATGCGGGACATAAGGTGGCATATTACTATTGTTGATTGGGCGGAGTGATACATGTCACGACCCAATTTAGGATTGTGACCGGCGCTTAGGAGCAAGTGCTCCCAAGTAAGCCTCATCGAAAATTTTACAGAAAATCGGACGGAGTTTCCCCTGTTTTTGGACCATCCCAAAAACCTTTCTGTCTCAAATCAACAACCAAACATCCTAATACTATACCAAACAATTGACAACTTGTCAATTAACCAATACAAGTCTCCACCATAACTAAACCACCATCTAACCACTAGAAATACAAATTTATCTCTAACTTTGATAAATGAGAATGATACTCAACATAAGACTATAATAACGAAAGAATACGCGTGACACTAAAATAATGACTATGGAGCGACTCTAAGAGTTCAATGAAAAGACCATAACAATAAGTAAAATCTCTGCCCACGCGAACAAGTGCGAGGCTCACCGAGAAATATCAACCTGTGAGCTCTAATTAACGAGATCCTCGCCTGCGTCAACTGCTGTCTCTATAAAAAAAATTAGCGGGGAATGAGTCGCTAGCTCAGTAAGTAATAACACTTAAATACAATCATTTTTATTGGGGACAAGTCAGAAACATGCTAGTATCTCAAAGAGAAAATAACATAAAAATACCTTTTCAGAAACAATAAATAATTTTCAATCTCATCACGCTTTTCTTGTAATAAAATATAATTAACAATTCAGTAATAAGCTCGGTAACCACTGTATAATATCAGTATTCACATTTATTTTTGGGAGGTTTCAATGAACGGATGAGGTAATCGGTATAACTGTGGACTTCTTTACCAGAAGTCATATATAACGGTAGTCCCTACTTGAGGGAAACCAGTAACGGTATGCTAGTTCTACCTTCCCACTAGCGAGGGCTATAACGGTGATCAATAATTACAAGGTGCACCAAGTCTAACGAACCCGCCATTAGCTACGGGATCCTTCAATGTCTACTCCCATTTATACTTGTCTCTGTAATCCGTATATACTCGTAAAAACTATTTTAAAATAATATACGGCATTTCAGTTCTCATCAAATCATATAATTTCCTTTCGATATTAGTAAATTCAAGTAACGGTAAAACAGATCTAGTGACAATAAAAATATTTAAAATCACGGTACTCATCTCAAATAACTATTTCGGTTTCATATCGAGTAAAAGACTTGTCCCACATGCAACTCAAAATAATCAGTAACATATTCATATTAAGAATCATGTGTAAATCATGCAAGTTATGAAAACACAAATTGCGGTAAGATTAAATGTTACTCACAGTACTCGTGCCGAAATACCAAATGCTTCACCTCGAGCAATTCGTACAACTTCCTCCAATCAATCTAATAGTTGCAGCTTGGAATTATCAAAAGAATACGCGCAAAGGCAAAATATAGCATCATCATCCACCGTAAGTCTAATTAGCTTCTCCATCTATATCAATACCAAGCTCAGCCAGATTTGAATAGAAGTACTGCTTTTGAATTCAAATAGAAGTAGACAAAGTGGTTTGTCTCATGAGTTACATAAGAGCTGAAGTTTTTGCCGACAATGCAATGCCAAGTAGGACCGTACTTCTTATCAAACTCCTTCTTAATCTGTTCAACTACATATTTCTCTACATTGTACTTCTCAAATGCAGCAATAGCAATGTCGACGACCTCCTTTTGAACATCAGGTTTCATATCGGCACTTTTGATGGTGATTTTTTTTTTTTCGTTTCTCCTGAAGCTTTTGCTTCGTTCCCCTTCCCCTAACCCTTTTCAATTTTTTTTGGCAGATATGTTTCTAATGGGCTTCGGCCTTTTTGTTTTAGTTTGACTAGGTTTTCTTCTTTTTGTTTTATTTTGTTTTATTAGTTTAATTTGTTCCTTTATTTTTTTTTTTGTTTTGGACTTAAATTATTTTCAAAATGTCCAATATATCCTCACTTAAAATTATTGGGGTATTACATCCTCCCAACCTTATGAAATTCGGCCCCCGAATTTAACTAAAGTACGTACCTGTAAACTGAAATAAACGAGGATAATTGACTCGCATAGCATCTTCTATTCCCATGCAGCTTCTTCAACAGTATGATTTCTCCATAAGACTTTCACGAACAAAATTTATTTTGACCGTAGTTTTCTTATCTTTCTATCAACAATTGCCATCGGCTCTTCCTCGTAAGACAACTTCTCATCAAGCGGTATAGTTGGTGCTTCTAGCACCTGAGATGAGTCTGATATGCATTTTCTTAGCATTGAGACATGAAACACTGGGTGAATAAAAGATAACTCAGGAGGAAGTGTCGATAAGCCACCGCTCCCACTCGGCCTAGTATCTCATACGGTCCTATAACCCTGGGGCTCAACTTGCCTCTTTTCCAAAACCGCATCACACCTTTCATAGGGGAGACTCGTCGGAACACTTTGTCCCCAATTGTGAACACTAAATCTCTTCTTCTCTTATCAGCATAAGACTTTTGTCTACTTTAAGCTGCTAGCAATCTCTGTCTGATCAACTGGACCTTGTCCATAGCTTCTTGTACTAGGTCGAGTCCCAATAAATTAGTCTCACCAGCTTCAAACCATCCGTAGGAGAACGAAATCTTCTACCATACACTGCTTCGTACGGTGCCATTTGAATACTGGACCGGGAGCTATTCTTGTAAGCAAATTCAGCTAATGGTAGATAAGTGTCCCAACTACCTCCAAACTCAAGAGTGCAAGCTCTCAACATATCCTCCAAGATTTGAATAGTACGTTCAGACTGCCCGTTTGTCTGTGGATGAAATGCAGTACTAAGATTTACTCATTTACCCAATGCTTCTTGAAAAAATTTCCAAAAGCGTGAAGTGAACTGTGATCCTCTATCAGAGATGATGGATACTGAAACTCCGTCAAGTTGGACAATTTTGTTCATAATATCTGTGCATACCTGACTCCACCATATGTAGTCTTCACCGGCAAAACGTGTGCTGATTTCGTCAATCGGTCTACAATCACCCATACCGAGTCATAACCTCTAAGAGTTCATGGTAGCCCAGTGACAAAATCCATAGTAATTCTTTCCCATTTCCACTCTGGAATCTCAATTTGTTGTAGTAGTCCCGCGGGTCGTTGATGCTCAGCCTTGACTTGCTGACAAGTCAAACAACTAGAAACAAAGTTAGCAACATCTTTCTTCATACCTTCCCACCAATAAAATTGCTTCAGGTCATGGTACATTTTTGTGGATCCAGGATGTATAGTGTATTTAGTGTTGTGAGCTTCTTTAAGAATAGCATGTCTCAACCCATCTACGTCTGCTACACATAGCCTGTCACCTATTCGAAGAACACCATCACTTTCAACAATCATATCCTTGCTTTTACCAGCTAAGACCTCATCTCTGTATTTACATAATCGTTCATCCTCATATTGGGTGGCCTTAATGCGCTCAAATAATGAAGACTTAGCCTGAGCACAAGCCAACAATGCCTCTGAATTTCCGACACTAAATCTGATACTTGTATCTTCTAGTCTCTGAATATCTTTGGCTAAAAGTCTCTTTGCAGGGGCTATATGTGCCAAACTCCCTATAGATTTTCTACTCAATGCATCAGCCACCACATTGGCTTTTCCAGGATGATACAAAATAGAACAATCATAGTCTTTGAGTAGTTCCATCCAATGACACTGCCGAAGATTTAGATCTCTCTGCTGAAAGATATACTTCAGACTTTTATGGTCAGTATAAATCTCACAAGTTTCGCCGTATAGATAATGCCTCCAAATTTATAGAGCAAATACCACTGCAGCCATCTCCAAATCATGTGTAGGATAGTTTTGCTCGTGCTTTTTCAATTGTCTCGAAGCATAAGCTATAACATGATCATTTTGCATGAGAACGCATCCTAATCCTACCCTCGAGGCGTCGCAGAATACTGTAAATCCTCCAGGACCTGATGGTAAGGCTAATATTGGTGCAGTTGTCAGACACGTTTTGAGTTTCTGAAAGCTTTACTCACATTCCTCCATCCACTGAAACTTTGCATTTTTCTGTATTAGCTTGGTCAGCGGCGATGCTATTCTGGAGAAATCCTACACAAAACGCCTGTAATAGCCTGCTAAGCCTAAAAAGCTGGGAATCTCTATAGGAGAAGTAAGTCTGTGCCATTTCTGCACAGCTTCGGTCTTCTTAGGATCTACCATAATTTCATCTTTAGATACAACATGCCCCAAAAATGCTACCAAGTCTAGCCAGAATTCACACTTCGAGAACTTAGCATAAAGTCGATGTTCTCATAATGTCTGCAACACAGTCCTGAGATGATTCTCGTGTTCTCTTTGGCTACGAGAATATATCAATATGTCATCAATAAATACTATTACAAATCTATCCAAAAACGGCTTGAACACCATATTCATTAAATCCATGAATGCAGCTGGAGCATTAGTCAGTCCGAAAGGCATCACAAGAAACTCATAGTGGTCGTATCGAGTTCTGAAAGCAGTCTTAGAAATATCTTCATCTTTGATTCTAAGTTGATGATAACCAGAACGGAAGTCAATCTTTTAAAAGTGGGCAGCTCCTTGTAACTAATCAAACATGTCATCTATACGAGGCAAGGGATATTTATTGCGTATTGTTATCTTGTTCAACTGCCTGTAGTCAATGCACACTCTCAGGGATCCCTCTTTCTTCTTTACGAATAGTACCGGTATACCCCATGGTGATACACTAGGTCTAATAAAACCCTTATCTAAAAAATCTTGTAACTGTTGTTTTAGCTCCCTCAACTCTGCTGGTGCCACGATATGGGGGTATCGATATGGGCTGTGTGTCAGGTAGCAAATCAATACCAAAGTCTATTTCTCATACTGGAGGCAATCCTGATAAATCCTCAGGAAATACATCAGAAAATTCTCTCACTACCGGTACATTTTCTATACTAATTGTTCCCTTTCTTGTGTCATTTACAATAGCTAAGAGACCTAATCAACCTTTCTTTAGAAGTCGTTGAGCCTTCATAAAAGATACAATTTTGCAAGTCTCTGGAACCTGACTCCCTCTTAGAATAAAACTAGGTTCTCATGAAAATCGACTATAGCATAACAAGAAGATAACCAGTCCATTCCCATCAGCATGTCAAAGTCAATCAAGTACAATAAGGTCATCTAGAGTATCTCTACCTTCAACCCGAATCTGACAAGCACGATACACATATTCAGCTAATAGAGACTCTCCAACAAGTGTAGCAACTAGAAAAGGATCATTCAATAGCTCGGGCTGTCTACTAAATCTCAAAGCAAAGTACGAGGACACATAGGAGTGAGTAGATCCCGGATCAATCAACACAAGTGCATCAAATGAACAGACATAAAGAATATATGTAACCACTGCATTTGAGGCCTGAGCATCCTGTCTAGTTAATGCAAAAACTCTCGCCTGACCTCTACCAGCATTGCCTTGTCCATGATTCTCAGTAGCACGGTCTCCAGCACCTCGACCTCTATTTCCTGTACCTGTAGCACATGAAGTATTACGAGTAGTCTGAGTCGGTGCAACTGACTGAATAGAAACCTGGTTGAAATTTCTTGGAGGCCGAGGGCAATCCCTCAACTGATGTCCCAACTGGCCACACCGAAAGCACTTTCCAGTTAGAACACGACATTGGCCCAAATGTGATCTACCACAAGTCTGGCAGACTGGAGTAGTGGCATATATCTGCCTAGAATTACAATGTCCAGAAGATGATGGTCCTCTATTACCTTGTCTGTAATGTGGTCTGTATGTGGACAGTGAAGACATGTGTGTCCCTGTCTGTGAACCCTGTTGTTGTTGTTGTTGTCCCTGATTTCCTGCTCTTTAATTTTCACTAAAACCACCATTGAAAGTCCCTCATGTTTTGGCCTTCTTACGTAAATCACTAGCTGCACGCTCCTCACGGCCCTTGTTTTCAATATTTTTAGCAAGGTCGACTATATCAGAGTAGGATAAAGTCTTCATCTGTGGGGCTACAGCAGTGTATAGACGACCAATCAATCCATCAAAAAACCTCTGAACTCGAGCTTCTTCGGTAGGCACTAAGTGAGGAGCATACATAGCCAGCTTACAAAACTTAGTGTTATGTGTTGACACATCCATATCTGGATTCTAAACCAATCTCTCAAAGTCTCTAGCATATTGTTACATCAGACTGTCTGGAAGAAAATGATTCTTGAACAACTCAGTGAACTCGTCCCATGTCAGTGGTGGTGCTCTTGCTGGCCTTCCCAGCAATACCGTTTCATACCATGTGTTGGCCATATCCTCTAGTTTGTATGATGCGATCTCCACGCCTCTCTCACTAGAACATCCAAGAGCATGTAATGCCTTAAGTGTCCCATCCAAAAAACTTTGAGGATCTGCTGAATTATTGGAACCTGTTAATTTTGGTGATTTCAATTTTAGGAACTCGTGTAGGGATACTTCCTTATTCCCAAAAGGTTGAGTCTGTGTAGGTGCTTGTGTTTGTAAAGTAGCCTGAGGAGCTGAACTTCCACCCTAAGTAGGCACCAATGCCTCTAACACATTCATTAACCTTGCCATTGCATCTGCAGGTAAGGCAACAGTAGCTACAACAGTTGGCACTGATGGTCGAGCGTTGTGAACTCCTTGCTCTTGCACTTGATCTGGCATATCAGCTTGGGTTTGACCCATGTTCCCATATTGAGGTTGAGGAGCAATCTATCTTCTAGTTTGATGAACCCCAACTTGACCGCCATCCCGGGTAGCACCACATCCAGCAGATGAGGGTGTGCGTGTCCTAGCCATCTGCGAAAGGAATATTCCAAAGTCAATCTCAAGTTATCTCAACGCACGATCAAAGAATGAAAGAAGGGAAAACATTCCTAAATGTTTAGTAGCCTCGAGATCATAAGTATGGGCGCCTACATACCCATGAACAAGACTCTACTAAACATTGCTCCATGACTCGGGACTTATAGCCTAAGCTCCAATACCAACTTTGTCATGACCCAATTTAGGATTGTGATCGGCGCTTAGGAGCAAGTGCTCCTAAGTAAGCCTCATCGGAAATTTTACAGAAAATCGGACAAAGTTTCCCCTGTTTTTGGACCATCCCAAAAACTTTCCTATCTCAAATCAACAACCAAACATCCTAATATTATACCAAACAATTGACTACTTGTCAATTAACCAATACAAGTCTCCACCATAACTAAACCACCAACTAACCACTAGAAATACTAATTTATCTCCAAGTTTGATAAATGAGAACGATACTCAACATAAGACTATAATAACGAAAGAATATGCATGACACTAAAATAATGACTATGGAGAGACTCTAAGAGTTCAACGAAAAGACCATAACAATAAGTAAAGTCTCTGCCCACGCGAACAAGTGTGAGGCTCACCGAGAAATATCAACCTGTGCGCTCTAATTAATGAGATCCTCGCCTGTGTCAACTGTTGTCTCTATAAAAAATTTTAGCGGGGAATGAGTTGCTAGCTCAGTGAGTAATAACATTTAACCACAACCGTTTTTATTTGGGGACAAGTCAGAAATATGCTAGTAGCTCAAAGGGAAAATAACATAAAAGTACCCTTTCAGAAACAATAAATAATTTTCAGTCTCATCACGCTTTTCTTGTAGTAAAATATAATTAATAATTCAGTAATAAGCTCGGTAACCACTGTATAATATCAGTATTCACATTTTTTGGGAGGTTTCAATGAACGGATCATGTAATCGGTATAACTGGGGACTTCTTTACCAGAAGTCATATATAACGGTAGTCCCTACTCGAGGGAAATCGGTAACGGTATGCTAGTTCTACCTTCCCACTAGCGAGGGCTACAATGGTAATCAGTAGTTACAAGGTGCACCAGGTCTAACGAACCCGTCGTTAGCTACGGGATCCTTCAATGTCTACTCCCATTTATACTTGTCTTTGTAATCCATATATACTTGAAGAAACTATTTTAAAACAGTATAGGGCATTTCAATTCTTATCAAATCATATAATTTCTTTTCGATAACAGTAAATTCAAGTAATGGTAAAACAGATCTAGTGACAACGAAAATATTTAAAATCACGGTACTCATCTCAAATAAATATATCGAGTAAAAGACTTGTCCAACATACAACTCAAAATAATCGGTAACATATTCATATTAAGAATCACGTGTAAATCATGCAAGTTATGAAAACACAAATTGCGGTGATTACTACTCATAGTACTCGTGCCGAAATACCAAATGCTTCACCTCAAGTAATTCGTACAACTTCCTCCAATCAGTCTAGTAATTGCAGCTTGAAATTATCAAAAGAATACGTGCAAAGGTAAAATATAGCATCATCATCCACCGTAAGTCTAATTAGCTTCTCCATCTATATCAATACCAAGCTCAGCCAGATTTGAACAGAAGTACATCTTTTGAATCCAAATAGAAGTAGACAAAGTGGTTTGTCTCATGAGTTACATAAGAGCAAATTTTTTTGCCGGCAATGCAATGCCAAGTAGGACCGTACTTCTTATCAAACTCCTTCTTAATCTGTTCAGCTACATCTTTCTCTATATTATACTTCTCAAATGCAGCAATAGCAATGTGGACGACCTCCTTTTGAACATCAGGTTTCATATCGGCACTTTTGATGGTGATTTCTTTTTGTTTCTCCTGAAGCTTTTGCTTTGTTCTCCTTCCCCTAATCCTTTTCAATTTTTTTGGCAGATATGTTTTTAATGGGCTTCGGCCTTTTTATTTTAGTTTGACTAGGTTTTCTTCTCTTTGTTTTATTTTATTTTATTAGCTTAATTTGTTCTTTTTTTTTTTTTTTTTTTGGACTTAAATTATTTTCTAAATGTCCAATATATCCTCACTTAAACAGGTGGCTATTATGCTATTGTTCGGGCAGAGCGATTAAGAGTGGCTATTATACGGAGTGATACGAGTGGCTATCGGAGTGATACGGGTGGCTAATGATATTGTCAGGGCGGAGTGATATGGGTGACTATCAAAAAGATAAGGGGCAATGTCAGGGATGATATATGATGGCCTAGGGGTATTTTGTTGGTGATATTCGTGTGAAGGTGTGTTTTTCCTTGTGTATGTCATACACCTTATGTGACTTGTTGTGTTTCTTCGATGAGCTACTCGAGGTCCTTTTGATATTACTTTTTGACTTGGGTTGTAATAGTACACTCGCACAAGCATGTACCATAGCATGCCACTTATCCGAGTTCAGGAGTATGAAACTTGATATTTATTGATCATGCCATGTATTCTTGTATTATCTGCTTTCATATTGATATTGATTTTATGACATCCCGGGCGGATTATGATAGTGAGCCTGTGACCATGTCGGACGGGTTGTAATATTGAGCCTGTGATCATACCGGGCGGATTGTGATATTGAGCCTGTGACCATGTCGGGCGGATTGTGATTGTAAGCCTGTGATCATGTCGGACGGATTGAGATATTGACACGTGCGTTATTCGTGCGGTTGTGATTTGAAATGTGGGCATAACGTGCCGTGAGCATATGATTGTGGGTTGAGACTCGAGACTTGTGACTATGAGATGAGGTGTCTCGGAGTAATTTCGTTGCGAAACTTGTGTTAGAGTGGCTTGACTTAATTGGTTGTTATTTATTTTTCTTATTTGGTTTCAATGGTACTTTCACGGTGTTCGTATTACTTTACTGTTTATATCATATGTTGATTCTTGTTGCCATTTACTGATTCCTACTTTCATTATCAACTTTATACCTCTATACTACACATGTTATTTTGTCTAGTATGTGTCTTGGCTTGTACTACGTCACTACTCCACCGAGATTAGTCTTGATACTTACTGGATACTGATTGTGGTATACTCATACTACACTTCTGCACATTTTTATGCATAGTTAGGTATTGAAGATATCGGACTCGGGCAGAGCTAGCTTATTGATCGCAAGGATTCAAGGTAGAGCTGCTTGGTCGTCACAGTCCTTTGGAGTCCTTTCCTTTCATTGTAATGTCAGCTTGTTATTTGAACATTATTGTATTTCGATCCTTGAGATCTTTCCTTGTATTCAGGTAGAGTCTGTGACTCTGTATCACCTAGTATTGGGAGGTTGTTATAATTATTGTCGAGTAGGCTTATTTCACTTTTGTTTTGGTATATTGTTTTAAATTATCATTGTTAAAAATGACTTAGTCGTTATATGTAATCAACTTACCTAGTCTTAGAGGCTAGGTGCCATCACGACAGATCGTGGCAAAAATAAATTAAGCTACAAGCATATTAAACTTGTGGTTACAATAATATTTTAAACTGTTGCTAAACTAATATAATTGGATCTTTGAAATAATTATAATTTGTCATTTTCCCTTATAATTTTGAAAAGTTATCCTCATCATTGTAAATTCTTCAATGTTCAAAGCCAATTGGTAGTTCCATCAAGGACTGAAATTTAGGAGTCTTTAATTTTATTTGACCTTTGGGTAAACGTGGTAAAGAAGAAGTTTTAGACTCTACGGAAAATAAATCTATTAATTATTTTTCACAAGAATAGATTCATTTAGCTTACCTATAAGTTAATAAACTAGGGATGACATATAAGATTTTTATGTACTTAAGTTACCAAAAAAATAAAAAATTCATCACCATATTGAAAGCAGATCTATAAGTACCAACATTAAAGAAAAATCTAAGAATCGGAATTGACCTGAAAAAAGAAGGATAAAAAATAGAGCACGTTTCTAATTTTTATTAATCTCTTTTGTAATACTTGAGAAAATCAAATAGTTTGTGAAAAAATAACTTAACTTCATTTTTCTATATAAAGCATTTATTTCAGCATCATGACGTATTAATATCTGATCTATTTTTATTCTTAAAAAATGAAAACCTTATCTTCATAAATTAGAATTACGTTTAAAGTTATGTATTGATTTCTTTTACTGTAATTTCAAAAAGGTTTTATATGTCATGTATTACTAATACAACTAATTTAATTTAATTTATCATCATGTTCAAAAGTTATTAAGTTTAGCGACTAAATATGTTAATAATCTAGTATTTTTATCATTTAAACAAATATTTGCATTTATTTTAACCAAAATTGTTATTCTTAAATATTTGTTTGTTATGTATATATTTTTCTATTTTTTATTAATTGATACAGTATTTAAGTGCAACACATACACTAAAATTAGTATAACTTATTCCGCCCCTGCATGCAGCTTATTAGAAAGTGGACAAGTTAGACTCTAGCTAAAGGTTTTCTAGCAGATTCTTCAATTTTCCATTCCATTGGCTAATATATTAGCACATTAATAATAGCTGTTTCTATTCGAACAAAAAGCAGAAAGATTAGCTAAAAATCCATACTGATTAAAGTCTGGTTCTGGACTCACTGTCATCTTCTACCAAATATCCTACAGATACTTCTCCTCGCACCTTCTGGATTTCGATAAAAAAAATTCCAACACAAATCGATAAATGAAAAATAAAAGAAAAAGGAAAACAGGGAATCACTCACCAAACGCAAATTGAGTTTGCGACATTATATAATAAGGATTTTAATTTTACAATAGGGTCATAAAAACTTTCTTACTATGACCGTAAAGTTGAAAATTATTTTGGTCACATCACAAGTAATTGAATTATGGATAGGATTGTTTTGAAAATCAAATAATTTGGACACCAGGTTTTGAGTTATGACATGTCGCTGGCTACGTCAAGCTTTGCAGCTTTGTAATTCCATGTCACAAAATAAAAGAGATTTCACCATGTAAAATCTTTGACTAGTCATATCTTAAACAAAAGATAGTTAAAATTATACTGTAGATGAAAACAAAAGAGAAAGAAGAAAAGGAAGGATTATATTATATTATAGAAGTCGTTGGTTCGTTCTAGAAATTTATTAGTGTTTACTCTAAAATACGAGTAACAATTGAATTTGTACGTGATATTAAGGATACGTGACTTAGCCTGATACAATTTAAGAATGAGCGATGAATGAAGACTGATTTAAATAAGCGAGAGAATAAACAAACCACTAAGGTTGAGCGACTTTGCTGTAACGGAATGAGCAATAAAGAAAATAAATAGTTTGTGAAGAAGATAGCCAAAAATGATAACTGTATTACTGATAGTCTCCTGTGTCCCATACAATAGAATTGAGTTCTTTATATAGGAGGGGAAAAGGAATTCTATATATGGTAAAAGACCTAATTACAACGTATAATATCCCTAAAGTACTGGGTTCAACGTCTTTGATGATTTGGGCCGTGATTGCCGCCGAGATAGTTGCATACCACGAGATTCCCGGCCCTTCCGTTACGCGAATCGGATATTTTTACCATAAGATGTTTCCACTCAGACCGGTCTTGACCGCCTCATCTCGAACATTATGGTCTCGAACTTTAAACTGATGATACCCGACCTCGAACTCCCCTTCTCGAAGTGCTGGTCTCGACCGTCCTCGAATTGTACCAAGACCGATGTTTCTTATGTGCTCGATTGTATCCGACCCCATACAAATAGTCCCCTCGTTTATTGGAGAGTAATGACAAGAAACGATATGAGCCGCCGCCTTTCGAAATTAGGTTAAGCAACAGCACACTTATTGAGCACGACACAAAGTTCGAAGCGTCAAATCACATAACCTAAAAAACGTCTCGCTGATGGGTGACGGCAGCATGATGATGCACGTGACCGCTGTCAAAAAAGGTCCCTTCATGTCCTAGCTGGCGACAAACCCTGCAACTTCTGCAAATATCATTTAATGTTCTCCCATCTCGTGTTTCGAACCGCCGCTTTTGAAAAGTATAAATAGCCCCTTTGCTCTTTAACTTCCAGGTTTTGCGTTGTTCAAATATTACCTTGCCTTTGCCTTCTGCATCTTTGCGCCTCAAGCTTCTTTCATACATTTTCCTTTGCCGTCCCCCTATCTTTTCAATTCAAATGGCGAAAACATCCAAATCTGTCCCTCAAAAACAACAACCTTCTTCCTCTCAGCCTGCTGAAGAGGTTGAACCAGTTCCTGTTGAGGAAACTTCCGCAGAGCCTCCCCTGAAAGCTTTCATACTGGTTGGATGGTCAATCCGCTCTGACTTCAAAGTGGAGAAGGCCTCTTCAGTACCTGGACGGGGCGAACCGGTCGCCATGTACATTAGCTCGATTACCAACAAAATCCTTGACAGGGTGAAGACGGAGTGTAAATGGGTTGGCAAGGATGTGGTAGTCCCTTCTCCGAATGAGGCGATTACCACCCATGTGGAGGGTTCCTTGAGCGTCTATACCTACCCCATTACGTTGGGACCTTTGGACCCCATAATTGTCGCCTTTTGCAAAAGGTATGATGTTACATTGGGCTAGGTTCATCCCTCCGTTTGGCGGATAGTTCAGCTTTTCCGCTTCTTTGTGAGTAAAGTCGACGGGCACCCCTTCACCTTTGACCATCTACTCCGACTGTACAGTCCCTGAATGTTCCGAGGGGATAATAAAACTTGCTTGCCGGGCCAGCAAAGCTCCATTCTCGAGCATTGATGAGGACAAGGACCGGGGTTGGATGAGCCGGTTCATTCGAATAACAACCTCGGACCTTATCCCTGCAGAAGACATGCCGTTCCCCGAAAAGTGGAACACGAGCCGTAAGCGTCATTTCCCTACTTAAATCCATCTGCTGTTTTCCTTTTGATATCTAACTGATATATTTTGTAAGGTGCTGCTGTTTCTCAAACGCCGGCCGCAATTCATCATTTGGAGGAGTGGGTCCGGAAAGTGGTGGCTCAGAGGGCTTATTCGGAGCGAGCTTGGCGAGAAATATCGAAAGGCCTTTGGGAGGCCAAAAATCATGGTGAGCCCAACAATATTCATCATTCTCATTTCAAGTGATCGGTGTTATTATTAATTTTTCCCCTCACTTCATAGGTCTATCGAAGGACGCTGAGTTGAGGCCGGCATCCATCGGTGGAGAGGTTCCTTGCCCTCCCCCTGCCTCGGAGAAGGAGGGAGAGAAAAAGAGAAAAGAAATCCCTGGTCCCTCAGAGCCCGAGAAAAGGAAGGTTAGGAAGAAAAGCTTAGCTCGTAAGCCCAGAATCACTGATCCGGTTATTCAACTGAGCGACGACTCCGAGGAAGATAGAAACCTCGATACTTCAAATAACGAACCACCTCGGATAGTCCCCGAGCCAGCGGTCGATGAAGCTTGCATCCCTCGAGCAGAGGATCTCGAGGCAAGGACGAGGACCGGGGTTCGTGCCGATGTAGGGGAGGCAACACAAAGAATCTCGGACCTCCCAGAGACAGTGGATTCTCCCTCCTTTTCGGAGGCAACTCTGAATGAAGCCCAGGCCGCGAGGACGCACACACGAGCAAAGGCCCGGTATCAGCAGGAGCCTTTGAAGAGTTCTTTGATGGAGTGCCATCGGCCGATACATTCGGGCTCGAAGTGCCGAGAAGGAGTCCCCCCGCTGAGACGAGTGGGGTGTCTGTCGGTCTTAAGTTAGTCGATAGATTTCCCGCCCCGAGCTCCAATCCTGATCTGAAGAGGATAATAAAGTTCACCATTCCCGAAGACGCTCGAGCTTTGGCTGCGCCTGTAGGTGTGGCTAGCTACCTTCTTTGTTTGGTGACCAACGAAGATCAGGCTGCAATGGATGCGGTGGACTCGGCTTGTTTATTCAACGAAGCTCAACAGGCGTCAAATAAGGTATACTTCCTCATTGGCTCTATTTGTGGCCTGTTATCTTATCCTTAGACTTGTACTGACTGTTTTATTATATACACCTTGAACTCTTCGGTGCTTCATCACGAGGTGTTCCTTCGGCAAAGGGAAGAAATGGCACAAGAAAAGGCACAGCGTCAGCGGCTCGAGGGGGAGATGTCGAACCTTCGAGCCGAGCTGGACTTCATGCGAAGAGAGCATGACAAAGCAGTCGACCAGCTGGGGCAGCAAACCAACCGATTAAATCAACTCCGGTCTGCAGTGAGCGAGGCCAAGGCTGAAACCAATGAATGGATAGCCAAGGGCGATATACTGACTTCAGAAAAAGAGACCCTCCAAGCTCGCATAGTTCCCTTGGAAGAGTAGGTTTCGGAGGCACAAGAAAAAATTGAAGTTCTGACTAAGAGCACCGAATCTCTTTAATCCCAAGTCGAGACGCTCACCCAGGACCAGGATGTTCTGGTGAATGAGCTGCAATCAGCAAAGTCTGAGATTGCCGCGTCCAAAGTCGACGCCGATGATTTGATAGCTCAATACAGAGCTGATTCTGAGGCCGCCCAGGATCAATCAAAGATTTTGGTCAAATACACCAAGTGCCAAACTCGTCTCTCCGTCCTCAAATAGCTACGAACTCGAGGCTTCGATCTATCTTCTGAGATTGACGAAGTAGCAAAGATCGAAGATGAAGCAAGGAGACGGGCCTTCCTTGAGGAAGAAGAAGATGATTCTGACTGATGTTGCCTGTAAAATGATGTGGCCCTTTTGTAATTTGCATATATAAAAGAATTCCTTTGTTTTGTATAAAATTCCTTTATTTTGTCTGACTTTGTTCTAAAGTTTTCATATCTTGCAAACTTTCCTGCCTTAGCTAGGATTTATTTCATCATAAATTTTCTTCCTCCATGGCCGACCGAATAAGGCCCACATCTCGAGAGGACCTTGGTTCGTTAAGGAGCTGAAACAATCTTAACAGGTTTTAACCCGATTCTGCCTTAACCTTTTATAAATTTGGAGTTGCCTTAATAGGTTTCGTTTATCCCCGAACTTTTTTAGTTCGATGCGGCCTTGGCCTATTAAGAAATCGGGATCATACCTTAGCAAGATTTGGATCCCTTCCAAAATTTAACGATTTGATTTGGCTTTAGCCCTTTTAAAGAATCGAGGTCTTGCCTTGGCAAGTTTTAATCATCCTCGAATTTAGCTTGGTTTGGCCTTCCTTTTATAAATTGGGATTGCCTGAGTCGGTCTTATTTCCCTTCGAGTTTTGTTAATCCAATACGGCCTTGGCGTATTAATCGAATTTGGGGTTTGCCTTAATAGGTCTTACTCCCCTCCGAATTTGGCGCGGATATTTGAACGATGTTAGCCTTTGATAGTGCAATGATAATCAAAGAGGCCCTTGGGCTCAGAAACAGAATACCGGTGCCAAAGAAACTTTATTAGCATTCATACGCTTGTACAACTTTTACTTAAGGGGCAGGTCGATCTATTTGGGCGCGGTTCCTTTGACCGTTTGACCCTTACATCGGTTCCTAATGATCTGCGTGAAGTCCCCTTGAATTCGAAGTAGCTAAGCGAAGATTCAAAATAGACAAGCAATCTCCAGATGTTCAAGGTCGATCGAAGTTGTGCACCAAATATCATTATCTTCGATGAGAGACCGATCTAAGTTAGCACGACTCCTTGTTGCCTCATTAAAAACCTTGCCGTAAAACCCGATCTGGGACAAAATCGGTCGAAGAAAAAAAAAGTGCAACGCGTGCTTTCAGTCCTAGTGTTTCGTGTTTCCTGGTTTGAGGCTACTTTATTCACAACATGAAGATGTTAGTATCAACAAATAAAATGAAAGAAACGAAATTTATTACCTTAACAATAATATCGCTTTAGGTGGCTCACGTTCCAATTATTTGGCAGCTGCTTTCCGTCCATAGTTCCGAGTTTGTAGGATCCCTTTCCGGTGAACTTCAAGATAGTATAGGGGCCTTCCCAGTTCGGTCCTAGTTTTCCTTCGTTGGGATCTCGAGCGTTGGGTGTAATTCTTTTGAGTACAAAGTCCCCGATGTTGAAGTATCGAAGATGGGCTCTCCGATTGTAATATCTCTCAATTTTTTGTTTCTGCGCCGCCATCTGAACCAGAGCAGCTTCCCTCCTTTCGTCCAAAAGTTCCAGGCTGATGTTCATAGCCTCCCGGTTTGATTCTTCGGTTGCGTATCGGAACCTGACGCTCGGTTCGCCTACCTCGACTGGTATCAGTGCTTCAGTACCATAGATTAGGGAGAATGGGGTGGCCCCGGTACTGGTTTTCTCGGTTGTACGATATGCCCATAAGACCTCGGGCAGCATTTCCCTCCATTTTCCTTTTGCATCGGCCAACCTTTTCTTCAAGTTCTGAATTACAGTCTTGTTGGTTGACTCGGCTTGACCATTGCTGTTGGGATGATATGGGGTTGGCAATATTCTCTTAATCTTGTTGTCTTCGAAGAACTTTGTTATTTTGCTGCCAACGAACTGCTTGCCATTATCGCATACAACTTCCGAGGGCATCCTGAACCGGCAAATGATATGATCCCATATGAAGTCAATTACTTCCTTTTCCCTGACCTTTTCATAAGCCTGTGCTTCCACCCACTTGGAAAAGTAGTCAGTCATAAATATTCCACGTATTTATTTCTCCAATTCTAGGTCAAGCTTGTTGAGTTGATTTCGGCATGGCCTTCTTCCACCACCGACCTCAATAATTGCACGACCTTTTCAGAATCAATTTCTTCATCCTCGACCGATGACCCTAAATTGGCGAGGGCATCGGCCTCACTAGTTTGTTCCCGTGGTATGTGCTGTAGGGTCCATTCTTTAAACCTGTGTAGCGTGACCTGAAGCTTGTCCACATACCTTTTCATACGCCCCTTTCTGACCTCGAATGTCCTAATTTACTTGGTTGACTACGAGGAGGGAATCACATTTGGCCTCGATCAATTCTGCTCCCAAGTTTTTGGCTAACTCTAAACCTGCAATCATAGCCTCATATTCTGCTTCATTGTTAGTCAATTTCACAGTCTTAATAGACTGTCGAATCGTATTCCCGGTTGGGGGTTTGAGTACGATACCATGCACCGACCCCTTCGAATTAGAGGCGCCATCTGTGAACAAGGTCCATACTCCCGAAGGAGTCCGCGATTTGGTCATCAGCTCTGTCTCGACCTCGGGGATAAGCAACGGCATGAAGTCAGCGACAAAATCTGCTAGTACTTGAGACTTGATCGAGGTTCGAGGTCGATATTCAATATTGTACCCGCTTATTTCGATGGCCCACTTGGCCAATCGACCTGATAGCTCAGGTTTGTGCATAATGTTCCTAAGTGGATAAGTTGTCACTACACATATGGGGTGACATTGAAGTAGGGCTTCAACTTCCTAGAGGCACTCAATAACGCGAGTGCTAATTTTTCCAAATGTGGGTACCTAGTTTCGGCCTCACCTAGTGTTCTACTGATGTTGTAAATGGGTAATTGCATACCTTGTTCTTCTCGGACCAGAACCCCGCTCACCGCTATTTCCAAAACTGCAAGGTAAAGGTATAACTGCTCACCCGCTTTTGGAGTATGCAGCAAAGGTGGGCTAGAGAGGTACCTTTTAAGCTCTTCTAACGCATGTTGGCATTTTGGTCCCCATGAGAATTTGTTCTTCTTCTTCAGCAAGTTGAAGAACTGATGGCTCCTGTCGGATAACCTCGATATAAATCAGTCTAGGGCTGCTATCCGACCTGTCAGCTTCTGCACATCTTTCACATTGTCTATAATCGTTATGTCTTCGATGGCTTTGATCTTGTCGGGGTTGATTTCTATTCCCCGGTTCAAGACCATAAAGCCAAGGAATTTTCCCGAACCTACTCCGAATGCACACTTATCTGGGTTTAACTTCATGTTGTACCTTTTTAGGACGTCGAATGTTTCCTACAAATGACTCAAATGGTCCTTTGCTCGCAGGGACTTAACTAACATGTCATCAATATAACCTTCCATTGTTACTCCTAGTTGTTTTTCGAACATCTTATTTACTAGGCGCTGGTAGGTAGCCCCCGTATTTTTCAGCCCGAAGGGCNAAATTTATTACCTTAACAATAATATCGCTTCAGGTGGTTCACGTTCCAATTATTTGGCAGCTGCTTGCCGTCCATTGTTCCGAGTTTGTAGGATCCCTTTCCGGTGACCTTCAAGATAGTATAGGGGCCTTCCTGGTTTGGTCCCAATTTTCCTTCATTGGGATCTCGAGCGTTGGGTGTAATTCTTATGAGTACCAAGTCCCCGATGTTGAAGTATCGGAGATGGGCTCTCCGATTGTAATATCTCTCGATTTTTTGTTTCTGCGCCGCCATCCGAACCAGAGCAGCTTCTCTCCTTTCGTCCAAAAGTTCCAGGCTGATGTTCATAGCCTCCCGGTTTGATTCTTCGGTTGCGTATCGGAACCTGACGCTCGGTTCGCCTACCTCGACCGGTATCAGTGCTTCAGTACCGTAGACTAGGGAGAATGGGGTGGCCCCGGTGCTGGTTTTCTCGGTTGTACGATATGCTCATAAGACCTCGGGCAGCATTTCCCTCCATTTTCCCTTTGCGTCGGCCAACCTTTTCTTCAAGTTCTGAATTATAGTCTTGTTGGTTGACTCGGCTTGACCATTGCCGCTTGGATGATATGGGGTTGACAATATTCTCTTAATCTTGTTGTCTTCGAAGAACTTTGTTATTTTGCTGCCAACGAATTGCTTGCCATTATCGCATACAATTTCCGAGGGCATCCCGAACCGGCAAATAATATGGTCCCATATGAAGTCAATTACTTCCTTTTCCCTGATACAATCGAGGGTACATAAGAAACATAAGAAACATCGAGTACATAAGAAACATCGGTCTTGGTTACAATTCGAGGACGGTCTATTGAGGATGGAGACCAGCACTTCGAGAAGGGGAGTTCTAGGTCGGGTATCATCAGTTTAAAGTTCGAGACCATAATGTTCGAGATGAGGCGGTCAAGATCGGTTTGGGTAGAAACATCTTATGGTAAAAATATCCGATCCGCGTAACGGAAGGGCCGGGAATCTCGTGGTATGCAACTATCTCGGCGGGAATCACGGCCCAAATCATCAAAGACGTTGAATCCAGTACTTTAGGGATATTATACCTTGTAATTAGGTCTTTTACCATATATAGAGTTCCTTTTCCCCTCCTATATAAAGAACTCAATTCTATTGTATGGGACACAGGAGACTATCAGTAATACAGTTATCATTTTTAGCTATCTTCTTCACAAACTATTTATTTTCTTTATTGCTCATTCCGTTACAGCAAAGTCGCTCAACCTTAGTGGTTTGTTTATTCTCTCGCTTATTTAAATCAGTCTTTATTCATCGCTCATTCTTAAATTGTATAGGCTAAGTCACGTATCCTTAATACCACGTACAAATTCAATTGTTACTCGTATTTTAGAGTAAACAATTAGTTAACACTATGTTTCATTTGAAAATTTCTAGAATTCCAGAGAACTCCAGAAACATGCTTTGCTTACTTAGGCCCTGCTTCCTCTACTTCCAGAACAAGCTCCTGTTCCCTTTATATCACGCTCGCCTATTTTTCTCTCTGTCTGAATTTGCAACTGAAGTTTCAAAGATAACAACAACATGGCTCACTGCTTATCAAGATTTTCAATTTCTCAACCTTTTCCATTTTCTGTCAACAATCCAGAACTTTCATGCTACTCTGTTCCAATATCTAGTAGAGGTGGAAATAACAAAGTGAAGGCCATGTCAGTTGATGAAAGACACAATCTTGGAAACTTGCAAAGACAGAACAATCACCAATCTCAGCAACCCAGAAAGAGATCACCCCAAATGGCCCTGTTGGTAAGATTCAAAACATTCCCTTTTGTACATATATGTTTTTCTAATTATTATCTACTGTATGTTTTTTGTGTTTAGTTTTGTGCACGATGTCAAAGTGCTTGATGATGAACAGAGGTTGCATATCCGCGACATGAGTCAAATTTGGACCCATCAACAAAAGTAAAATTAAAAAATGAGTTATAACTTAACTTCTTTAAAATTTGCAAATGACATATCATAACATGACATAACTATTTAAAAAATTAATGATATCTCGAAAGATAATGTCTATTTTGGTTTGGAAAAAACATTTCTCTTTAAAATAATATTTATATCTACTTGTTATTTAATAAATAATTTTATATTTAACATAATCAAACTAGCCGTTATTTAGCTGTTGAAGCAACGCCTATATGAACATAGTCTTTGAAAAGCTAAAAACACACTTTCTAACGTAAAGAACACAGTTTGATAGGTTATCTCGATTTCACGCCATTGGGCAAATAAGTAAACGAATCACAAATTCAGTCCGTTTAAACTTGGTGAATTGGATTGGGTTATTAAAATGCGAATTTAATTTTTTTATTCTTTTTATTTTTGAGCTATTTTTTCCGAAGGTTCGTACATTTAGTTACCTTGAACTCGGGGATGGATGCAGTTAATAACTTATTAGCTATTTGCTCCTATTATGTATGTGTGCTACAAAATACGTAATAGATTTTGAATGGAATCAATTAATTAAATTGGCTGAGGTAAAATTTCAAACTAATTCGAATGTTGAATCCGGCTCTAGCTCAACATGTACGAAAATCACATACATTACCTTCCTCAAATTTATTTTCTGAATAGTTGTTCTTGACCTTTTCTTGAATATTTGTGGCAGGGTCGTGGGATAGGTTTCCAACGGCGAGAACAGTGCAGCAAATGATGGACACAATGGACACAATCATGGAAGACCCTTTTGCTTTAAATGGAAATTGGGTTGCAGAAGAAGATGTTGGGTACAGAAGAGGAAGGACACAATGGGAGATAAAGGAAAGTGAACGAGAATACAAAATGAAATTTGATACACCAGGCATGACTGTATGGGGTCGAATTCGGATCGCTTGTGTAGGAATAAATCGGGTTCGAATTTATACAGTTGGTATCAACCATAACTACTGCTCTGCAGGTCGGGATCGAGGCATCAAGGATTGAAGGTCGAGACCGAGCACCATCGAATCGGAACTCGAAGCCATGGTACCTGAGATGAGTTTATCGAGGTTGATTATGGGAAATAACTTAGGGTAAAATTATCAGATCTGCGTAACGGAAGGACCGAAAATCTCGTGATACGTAAATATGTCGGCGGAATTACGGTGGAAATCAACGAGACCGTTGAAATCAGTAAATTAAGGAATATTTTACCTTGTAAATAGATTTTTTATCTTGTATAAGAATTATCCCCCCTCCCCCCTCTCTATACGAAGGGGCAGCGCAATTGTAAAGTCATCTCACAAAACAACTATCAATAGATAGAAAAGAAGTCTGCTCTTATTACTTTTTTATTCATTTGATTCATATTTGTCCATTTTAAAGAAATCAATCAAGGCTAAGCTATTCTAGACTTGTGGTTTGCATTTTCTCTCAATTTAT
This sequence comes from Nicotiana obtusifolia, assembly GCA_002018475.1. Classification (NCBI taxonomy): domain Eukaryota; kingdom Viridiplantae; phylum Streptophyta; class Magnoliopsida; order Solanales; family Solanaceae; genus Nicotiana; species Nicotiana obtusifolia. The sequence goes on along the minus strand of MCJB01019071.1, from coordinate 78,057 downwards.
TAACTGAATTTAGTCTCTATTCTATTATTCATTATTTGTATCAAACCAAATTATCTGTTCTTAAAATCACGTACACATTTAATTGTTATCCGAAGCCAAGGGCAAACAGTTTGGCGCCCACCGTGGGGCTAAGGATAATAATGAGCATTTGATATAGTTTTCTGTCACACAAATTATTTTACACTTGCTCTGTGAAGTATTTTTTATTTCAGATTACAGTACAACTATGTCGCATTCACAATCTGTGCCTTTGTACGTCGATAACGAATTTGATCATCAGGGTGAAAACAACAATGTAGCGCTCGGTGATGAAGTTCCGGTCGATGCTAATTCACAAATGGCGGTCGATGTAGATCGAACTACTGTCCGTCAAACAGTGTTCGTAGAGAACACTGATCAATAACTCAGGGACCCCAAAATGACGAAGGGGACGGGATCAACCTCAGAATGATCTTTAACATGTTGCAAGCCCAGCAAGCGGCCATTGCTCAACTACAAAATCGAAGCCAAATATCGAACAAAGTTGAGTTCGGCCGTTCTCGGGAACCATTCCTGAGAATGAACCAATTGTAGAGGAGCCGAACGAAGGCGGATCGAGGGCGAACTCCGGGATCATGAGGATGCTTGAGGAACTAACCAGGCGAGTCACGTCTGGCGAAAAGAAGATCGAGGCTAACGACAAAAAGGTGGAAACATACAATTCCAGGCTGGATCAAATCCCAGGAGCACCCCCGATATTGAAAGGCTTGGATTCCAAAAAGTTTGTTCAGAAACCTTTTCCGTCAAGCGCTGCTGCAAAACTAATACCCAAGAAATTTTCCTCATGCCGGAAATTCCCTAGTACAACGGGACAACCGATCCAAACAAGCATGTGACCGCATACACATGCGCTATAAAAGGAAACGACTTAGAAGACGACGAGATCGAGTCCGTTCTTTTGAAAAAGTTCAGAGAAACCTTGTCAAAAGGGGCCATCACTTGGTATTACAACTTACCCCCTAATTCCATCGACTCTTTTGCTATGCTTGCAGACTTCATTTGTAAAAGCACATGCAGGCTCTATTAAAGTGGAAACGCGGAAGTCGGACCTGTTCAAAGTCAGGCAAAAGGATAATGAGATGCTCAGAGAATTTGTATCTCGTTTTTAGATTGAGCGGATGGACCTGCCACCGTTCACTGGCGATTGGGCCGTTCAGGCCTTCACCCAAGGGCTCAACGCTCGAAGTTCTATGGCTTCACAACAACTTAAGCAGAACTTGATTGAATATCCGGCCGTCACATGGGCGGATATACATAACCGATACCAGTCGAAGATCAGAGTCGAGGATGACCAACTTGGAGCCCCTTCGGGATCTATTTACCCCATCAGAACTCATGATAGGGTTCGAAGGGATATTCATCGGGAACCGAGACTGAATAGAGATCGGCATCGGCCATATCATGGGGATAGGAAAATCACTCCAGCAAGACAGGGCTCCCCGAGACGCGAAAGGAGAAAAGATCATGGTCGTAGCAACTGAGGACCCATGATGAGAAGCAATTTCGATAGAACCAACGGTCACCGGGAAGCACCGCGGTTATCGGAGTACAACTCCAACGTTGATGCTGTTACCCTCGTATCAGCTATCGGTCGCATCAAGGACACTAAGTGGCATCGACCGTTACAATCGGATCCGGCTCAAATAGACCCGAATTTGATATGCAAATATCATGGTACACACGGACATAGGACAGAAGATTGTCAACAGTTAAGAGAGTAGGTGGCAAGGTTGCTCCAAAACGGACATCTTCTAGAATATTTGAGCGATCGAGCAAAGAATCATTATGGAAACAGAAATAAACAAGCAAACCAAGAAGAGCCACAACACACGATTAATATGATTATTGGTGGAGTAGATGCGCCTCAAGGTTCGGTACTGAAGCACACCAAGATATCCATTACTCTGGAAAAACCGCACTCGAGATTACGCGATAGAGGGAATCTTACATTTTAGCGAAGAAGATGCAGAAGGGATTATGCAACCTCACAACAACGCGCTAGTGATATCTGTGCTTGTACACAAGATTAAAGTAAAGCGCGTATTGGTCGATCCAGGTAGTTCGGGAAACATAATCTGATAATGGGTTATAGAACAACTCAGGCTGACGGATAGAATTGTCCCTACAGTCCGGGTACTCAATGGATTCAACATGGCATGTGAAACGACCAAAGACGAAATAGCATTGTCGATAAACACTGCCGGTACCATTCGAGAGACGAAGTTCTGCGTAATCGGTGGAGACATGAGGTACAACGCCCTGTTCGGGAGACCATGGATCCACGACATAAGAGCAGTGCCTTCGACACTACACCAAGTACTGAAATTCCCATCATCATATGGAATTGTAACAGTTTACGGGGAGCAACTGGCTGCGAAAGAGATGTTCGTAGTAGAAGAAGTAACATCGGTACTAGCAGCTCCTTCGCAAAAGGTAAAATAAAAATCACAGGCATCATCCTCGACAAACGAAGATGAAGAGGTGCATCTCGAGGATGACAACTATGGAATCCCCAGGTCATTCGTCAGTCCCGATGAGTCCGATGCAACCAAATCGACAATCGAGGAACTCGAGCAAGTTTCACTCCGAGAAGATTCGCCAGATCGAAAGGTATACCTGGGCTCGGGCCTAAGTTCCGAGCTCAGGGCAAAAGTTATCCAATTTCTTATAACTAATAAGGATTCCATCGCTTGGTCCCAACTCGACATAACAGGTATACAACTGGAGATAACAACCCACAAGCTAAGCCTCGATCAGAAGTTCCGACGGATCAAGCAAAAAAGGAGGCCTCAATCCGAGATCAAACACGCATTCATCAAGGATGAGGTAACTAAGCTTTTAAAGCTAGGGTACATTCGGGAGGTTAAATACCTAGAATGGTTAGAAAACATAGTAGTAGTCCCTAAAAAGGGGAATAAATTAAGAATGTGCGTAGATTATAAGGATCTAAACAAGGCATGCCCTACAGATTCTTTCCCTTTACCAACATCGATCGCATGATCGATGCTACCGCTGGCCATGAGATCCTTAGATTTCTCGATGCTTACTCTGGCTATAACCAAATACGAATAGACCCGGATGATCAGGAAAAAACATCCTTCGTCACTAAGTATGGCACATACTGTTACAACGTGATGCCATTCGAGTTAAGAAACGCAGGAGCCACTTACCAACGCCTAGTAAACCGAATATTTGAAAAACAACTAGGAAAAATGATGGAGGTTTATATTGATGATATGTTAGTTAAGTCCCTGCGAGCAGAGGACCATTTGAACCATTTGCAGGAAACATTTGACGTGCTGAAACAATACAGCATGAAGCTGAACCAAGAAAAATGCGCGTTCGGTGTGGGCTCAAGCAAATTCCTCGGTTTCATGGTCTCGAATCGAGGAATAGAAATCAACCTCGAGAAGATCAAGGCTATCGAAGACATCACAGTTGTGGATAATGTAAAGGCTGTACAAAAGCTGACAGGCCGTATAGCCGCTTTGGGACGATTTATTTCAAGATCATCCTATAAAAGCCACCGATTTTTCAATCTATTGAAAAAGAAGAGCAACTTCTCGTGGACACCGGAGTGCCAAAATGTGTTAGAATAACTTAAAAGGTACTTGTATAGCCCGCCCTTGCTGCACACACCGAAAACAGGCGAACGACTATACCTCTACCTTGCCGTCTCGGAAGTAGCTGTAAGTGGAGTCCTGGTTCGAGAGGAACAAGGTACACAATTTTCGATTTATTACGTTAGCAGAACCTTAGGCGAGGCTTAAACTAGATACCCTTATTTAGAAAAACTGGCACTCGCTTTATTGAGTGCCTCCAGGAAACTGAAACCTTACTTCCAATGTCATCCCATATGTCTCGTAACGACTTACCCGTTAAGAAACATAATGCATAAGCCCGAGCTCTCCAGCCGATTGGCCAAATGGGCTATCGAAGTAAGTGGATATGATATTGAATATCGACCCCAAATCGCAATTAAATCTCAGGTATTGGCAGATTTCGTCGCCGATTTTGCGCCATCGTTAATACCCGAGGACTAAAGAGAGCTAATGGCCGGATCGGGGACTCCTTCGGGAGTGTGGACCCTGTTCACAGATGGTGCCTCGAATGCAAAGGGATCAGGGCTTGGGATCGTGCTAAAGCCCCCAACTGGCAATACGATTCGACAGTCTATCAAGACTGTAAAATTAACTAACAACGAAGTAGAATATGAAGTTATGATTGCAGGTTTAGAACTAGCCAAAAGCCTGCGAGCGGAGATAATAGAAGCTAAGTGAAATTCCCTCCTTGTGGTGAATCAGGCAAACAGAACTTTCGAAGTCAGGGAAGGACGAATGCAGAGATATTTAGACAAGCTACAAGTTACACCGCATGGGTTCAAAAAATGGACCCTACAACACATACCTCGACAGCAAAACAGTGAGGCTGATGCCCTCGCCAATTTGGGATCATCGGTCGAAGATGATGAGATCGAATCCGAAAAGGTCATACAGCTCATGAGGTCAGTAGTGGAAGAAGGCCATGCCGAAATCAATTCAACAAGTCTGATTTGGGATTGGAGGAACAAGTACGTAGAGTATCTAAGCTCCGGTAAGCTCCCCTCGAACCCAAAAGAATCAAGAACATTGCGCACAACGGCGGCTCGGTTCTGTTTATCCGATGATGGAACCTTAATTAGAAGGAACTCGAGCAAATTTCACTCTGAGAAGACTCGCCGGATCGAAAGGTATACCTGGGCTCGGGCCTAAGTTCTAAGCTCAGGACAAAACTTATACAATTTCTTATAGCTAACGAAGATTTTTTTCCTTGGTCCCATCTCGACATAACAGGTATACCACCGGAGATCACGACCCACAACTAAGCATCAATCCGAAATTCCGTTCGGTCAAGCAAAAAAGGAAGCCTCAATTCGAAGTCAAAGAAGCGTTCATCAAGGATGAGGTAACTAAGCTTTTAAATATAGGGTCCATTCGGGAAGTTAAATACCCAGAATGGTTAGCAAACGTAGTTGTGGTCCCTAAAATTGTAAGTAAATTAAGAATGTGCATAGATTATAAGGATTTAAATAAGGAATGCACCAAAGATTCTTTTCCTTTGCCCAATATCGATCGCGTGTCGATGTTACTGCTTGCCATGAGACCCTTAGCTTTCTCGATGCTTACTCTGGCTATAACCAAATACGAATGGACCAGGATGATCAGGAAAAGACATCCTTCATCACTAAGTATGGTACATACTGTTATAACGTGATGCCATTCAGGTTAAAGAATGTGGGGGCCACTTATCAACGCCTAGTAAACAAAATGTTCGAAGAACAACTAGGAAAAACAATGGAGGTTTATATTGATGATATGTTAGTTAAGTCCCTGCGAGCAGAGGACCATTTGAGCCATTTGCAGGAGACGTTCGATGTGCTGAAACGATACAACATGAAGTTGAACCCGGAGAAATGCGCATTTGGTGTGGGCTCGGGAAAGCTCCTCGGTTTCATGGTCTCGAACCGAGGAATAGAAATCAACCCCCAGAAGATCAAAGCCATCGAAGACATTACAATTGTAGACAGTGTAAAGGTCCTACAAAAGCTGAAAGGCCGGATAGCCGCTTTGGGCCGATTCATCTCGAGATCGTCCGATAGGAGTCATCGATTTTTTAACTTGTTGAAAAAGAAGAAGAATTTCTCGTGGACTCCGGAGTGTCAGCGCGCGTTAGAAGAACTTAAGAGGTACCTCTCTAGCCCACCTTTGCTGCATACACCAAAAACAGGTGAGCGACTATACCTCTACCTTGCCGTCTCGGAAGTAGGGGTAAGTGGGGTCCTGGTTCGAGAAGAACAAGGTATGCAATTTCCTATTTATTACGTTAGTACAACCTTAGGTGAGGCCGAAACTAGATACCCGCAAAATTAGCACTCGCTTTATTGAGTGCCTCCAGGAAACTAAAACCCTACTTCCAATGCCATCCCATACGTGTAGTAACAACTTACCCCCTGAGAAATATAATGCACAAGCCCGAGCTATCTGGCCGATTGGCCAAGTGGGCCATCGAAGTAAGCGTTGTACGATATCGAATATCAGCCTCGAACTGCGATTAAATCTCAAGTGTTGGCGGATTTCGTCGCTGATTTTGCACCGTCGCTAATACCCGAGGTCGAGAGAGAATTAACTACCAAATCGAGGACTCCTTCGAGAGTGTGGACTCTATTTACAGAAGGCGCCTCGAACGCGAAGGCACCGGGGCTTGGTATCGTGCTAAAGCCTCCGACTGGGAATACAATTCAACAGTCTATCAAGACCTTAAAATTAACTAACAACGAAGCGGAGTATGAAGCTATGATTGTAGGTTTAGAACTGGCCAAAAGCCGGGGAGAGGAGATAATCGAAGCCAAGTGCGATTCCCTCCTCGTAGTCAATCAAGTGAACAGGACTTTCGAAGTCAGAGAAGGGCGAACACAGAGGTATTTGGACAAGCTTCAAGTCACACTGCATAGGTTCAAAGAATGGACCTTGCAACACATACCTCGAGAGCAAAACAGTGAGGCCGACTCCCTCGCCAATTTGGGATCATCGGTCGAAGATGATGAGATCGAGTTCGAGAAGGTCTTACAGCTTTTGAGGTCAGTGGTGAAGGAAGGCCATGCCGAAATCAATTCAACAAGTTTGACCTGGGATTGGAGGAACAAGTATATAGAGTATCTCAGCTCAGGTAAGCTCCCTTTAGACCCCAAATAATCGAGAACATTACGCACAAAGGCAACTCGGTTCTGTTTATCCGATGATGGAACCCTATTCAGAAGGAAATTCGGTGGCCCCCTTGCAATATGTCTAGGACCAGGTGACACCGAGTATATTTTAAGGGAAATACACGAAGGCACATGCGGGAATCACTCCGGCGTCGAATCCTTGGTTCGTAAAATAATCCGAGCCAGCTATTATTGGATTGATATGGAAAAAGATGCAAAGGAGTTCCTTCGCAAGTGTAACGAGTGCCAAAGGCACGCACCGATGATCCACCAGTCCTGGGAGATGCTGCATTCAGTCTTGTCACCGTGGCCATTCATGAAATGGAGAATGGACATCGTCGGTCCTCTCCCCTACACGCCAGGTAAGGCTCAATTCATTCTTTTTATGACTTACTACTTCTCCAAATGGGTTGAAGCGCAGGCATATGAGAAAGTTAAGGAAAAGGAAGTGATCGACTTCATATGGGATCACATCGTATGTCGATTTGGGATGCCATCAGAGATCGTGCGCGATAATGGCAAGCACTTCATCGGCAGCAAAGTGACGAAGTTCTTTAAAGACAACAAGATCAAGAGGATCCTATCGATGCCCTATCACCCCAGCGGCAACGGACAAGCTGAATCGACCAACAAAACCATAATTCGAAACTTAAAGAAAAGGTTAACCGAACGCACAACCGAGAAAACCAGCACCGGGGCCACTCCTTTCTCTCTAGTGTACGGCGCTGAAGCGTTGATACCGGTCAAAGTAGGCGAACCGAGTATCAGATTCCGCTATGCAACTAAGAATAATCGCGAAGCTATGAATACCAATTTGGAATTATTGGATGAAAGAAGGGAAGCAGCCCTTGTTTGAATGGCCGCCCAAAAGCAAAAGATTGAAAGGTACTAAAACCGGAGAGCTCATCTTCGACACTTCAACATCGGAGACCTAGTGCTTAGAAGAATCACACCCAATACTCGAGACCCGAACGAAGGGAAGTTAGGGTCGAACTGGGAAGGGCCTTACACCATCTTAAAGATCACCGGAAAGGGATCTTACAAGCTTGGAACAATGGATGGCAAACAACTGCCGAACAATTGGAACATAAACCACTTGAAACAATACAATTGTTGAGTTATGAACTTTCATTCTTCGTCTGTTTGTTTTATGTTACTAACACCTGCAGGTATCAAATGAAGTAACATCGTGCCGGGAAGCAGTTAGGATTGAAAGCACGCGTTGCACTCTTTTTCCCTTCGACCGGTTTGTCCCAAATTGGATTTTATGACAAGGTTTTTAATGAGGCAACCAGGAATCGTGCTAACTTAGATCGGTCGCATATCGAAGGCAACAATGTTCGGTGCTCAACTTCTATCGACCTTAAATTTCAGAAGACTGCTTAGCTACTTCAATTCATTGCTTAGCTACTTCAATTCGGGGGAACTTCTCATAGATCATTAGGAATCAATGTAAAGGTCAAACGGTCAAAGGAACCGTGCCCAAATAGATTGATCTACCCCCTAAGCAAATTGTACAAGCACTTGAATTCTAATAAAAGTTCTTTGGCACCGATATCTTGTCTCCGAGCCCAAGGGCCATTTCAATTTTCGTTGCACGATCGAAAACTAACATTGCTTAGAGTTTCATACAAAAATCAAAGGGGAATAAGACCTACTAAGGCAAACCCCAATTTCTCAAAGTCCAAGACCATATCGAGTTAACGAAGCTCGAAGGGGACTAAGACCTGTCAAGGCAAACCCCGATTTCTTAAGAGGCTAAGGCCGAATCAAGTTAATAAAACTCGAGGGTGAGTAAGACCTCTTAAGGCAAACCACGATTTCTTAAAAGGAAAAGGTCGAGTCAAGTTAATGAAAATCGAAGGGAAGTAAGACCTATTTAGGCGAACCACGGACCTTTTCGAGGCTAAGGCCTTACCAAATCGATCGAAGAAAGGAAAAGTCTGTTAAGGCATATCTTGAAATTGGCTAAGTCTAAACTAAGCATGAAGAACAGAAAATTCAATAAGATGAACCATCGGTTCTAGTACGGAGAATCAAAATAAGTCATCCACAAATAGAAAGAAAGGAAGATCTTTGTATATATATGAACAAAGTATGTTATAGAAATGGGGACTTCGTTACAAAATTTTTTTTTACAAAAGAGGCACTTTATTCAGAATTCTCGGAGTCTTCTTCTTCTTCTTCTTCTGGGAAGGCCTGTTTTCTGGCTTCGGCTTCGATCTTTCTAGCATCATCGATCTCCGTAGGTAGATCGAAGCCCCGAGCTTGTAACTCTTTAAGAACAGATAGGTAGGTTTGGCACTTGGTATATTCAACCAAAATCATCAATTGTTCCTGAGCGGCCTCGGCATCGGCCTTGTATTAGGCTACTAACTCATCGGCCTCATCTCTGGATGCAGCAACCTCCGATTTTGCCGATTGCAGCTCGTTGACTAAAATTTTGCGATCCGAAGTGAGCGTCTCGACCTGGGATTGAAGCGTATCGGTGCTGTTAGTCAGAGTCCCGATTTTCTCTTGTGTCTCCAAAAGTTGATTTTCCAAAGAAACCATTTGAGCTTGGAGGGCTTCTTTTTCCTAGGTCAGCAGATCGGTCTTGACTCTCCATTCATTGGTTTCTGCTTTGGCCTCACTCACTGCAGATCGGAATTGGTTTATTCGGTCAAGTTGTTTCCCTATCTAGTCGATTATGCCAGAATTTTCCTTACGCACAAAGTCTAGTTCTGCCCGAAGGGTCGACATCTCTCCTTCGAGCCGCTCACGACGTGCCTTTTCTTCCCTTTGTCGAAGAAAATCCTCATGATGAAGCACCGAGGCCTACAAGTACAAAAGAAAATATGACAGTTAGTCAAAGTTTGAAATGTAAAATGGCGAATTCCAGCCAAGGGTTATCGGAAGTTTACCTTATTTGATGCTTGTTGAGCCTCATTGAACAAGCAGGCTGCATCCACCTCGTCCATTGCGGCCTGATCTTCCTCGGTTACCAAACACCAAAGATAACTAGCCACCCCCACAGGCGCAGAAAGGAACCTAGCATCTTCGGGAATGGCAAACCTTATTAATCGTTTTCGATCAGTGTCTGAACTGGGAGCAGGAAATCTATCGACCAGCTTTGGACCGAAAGATGCCATGCTCATTCCGGTGGAGGGACTCTTCATCGGCACTTCGAGCCCAAAAGTATCTGCCGATGGCACACCGTCGAAGAAATCTTGAAAAGGTCCTTCCGGCATAGGGCCTTTGCTCGGTTGAATGTGCTTTTGCGGCTCGGGCTTCGTTAGAAGTTGACTCCGAAAAGGAAGGGGAGTCCATCATTTCTGAGGGGCCCAGGATTCCCTGCATCGCATCTCCCGCATCGGCAGAAGCCCCAGTTCTCGCTCCCATCTCAGGGCCCTCTACTCGATGAAGATGAGTTTCAGTAGCTCTCTGCTCGGGGACTGCCCGAGATGGCTCACCGCCCAAAAGTTTGAGGCCTTCGTCTTCCTCGGACTCATCGTCCAATTGATAAGCTATGTCCAAGATTTTGAGTCTATGAGCTATACTTTTCTTTGGCTTCTTCCTCTCGAGCTCAGAAGAACTGGGGACTTCTTCCCTCTTTTTCTCCCCCTCCTGCTCCGAGGCAGGGGGATGACAGGGAATCTCTCTACCAGGGGACGCTGGCCTCAATTCAACATCCTTCGATAGACCTGCAAAGGAAGAACGAAGTAAGTTAAAGGTCAGCAGCATCATCAATAACATAAGACGTTGGAATATAAACATTATCGGTCTCACCATGATTTTTGGCCTCCCATCGGCCCTTCGATATCTCGCGCCGGGCACGCTCTGAATAGGTCCTTTGAGACACCACCTTCTCGACCCATTCTTTCAAGTGCTGAATCGCAGCTGGAATTCGAGAAACAGCTACACCATGCGAGATATGTTAGTAAGATAACAAAGAAAAAAAACACCGGATGTATTGAACTAGGAAGATAGCTCTTACGGTTCATGTTCCACTTTTCAGGGAACGGCATGTCCTCGGCAGGGATCAGGTCCGATGTCTTTATTCGAACAAATCGGCTCATCCAGCCTCGGTCCTTATCCTCGTCGATGCTCGAGAAGGGAGCATTGCTAGCCCGGCAAGCGAGTTTTATTAGTCCCCCTGGGAAGATTCGGGGACTGTGTAGTCGCAAGACATGATCGAGGGTGAAGGGGTGCCCATCGATCTTGCTCACAAAAAAGCGGAAAAGAAGGACTACTCTCCAAACGGAGGGGTGAATCTGACCCAGCATTACGTCGCACCTTTTGCAAAAGGCGATGATGATGGGGTCCAAAGGACCTAATGTGAAGGGGTAAGTGTAAACACTCAAGTAGCCCTCCACGTGGATGGTAATCGCCTCTTCCGGTGAGGGAACCACCACGTCCTTACCAACCCAGTTGCATTCTTCCTTCACCCTATTGATGACTTTGCTCGTGATCAAACCAATATATCTAGTGACCTGTTCGCCCCGGCCCGGTATAGAAGAAGCCTTCTCTACCTTAAAATCAGAACCGGTTGAACATCCAACCGGTACGAACGCTTTTAGAGGGGGCTCGGTCGAAGTCTCCTCAACAACGACAGGCTCAGTTTCTTCAACGGATTGAGAATAAGAGGGGGTTTGTTTCTGGGGAATAGATTTGGATGTCTTTTCCATTGGAAATAAAGAGTTAGAGAAGCTAGTAGATGCCAGGAGTAAAACAAGAACAAAGGAGAAGGTCACTTGTGAACAAACTCAGAGAAGTTGAAGAATACAATGCTCAAATAACGCAAACCTTGGAACTGAAGGAAGGGACGGCTATTTATACCCTCTTAAAGGTGGCGGTTCGAGTCCCAAAATGAGGAAGCATTAATTAGCGTTTGCAGGCGTTGCAGAGTTCTGTCTTCAGTTGGTCTATGAAAAGATATTTTTGATACTTGCCACGTGCGTCATCATGCTGCCGTTATTTATCAATATGACATTTTGCGTCTTTTGATGTGACACTCCGAATTCCGTGTCGCGCGCCATAAGTATGTCTCCATTTATCCTAATCTTAAAAGCGGCGGCTCATATCGTTTTTTATCATTACTCTCCAAAAAACGAGAGGACTATCTGTATGGGGTCAAATTCGATCGCTTGCATAGGGAATATCGGTTTCGAATTCATACGACCGGCGTCGATTGGAGTCACTGCTTGATAGGCCGAGATTGAGACATCGAGAGGTGAAGGCCAAGACCGAATGTCATCAGAACGAAGCTCGAAGGTAAGGCGCCCGAGACGAGATCGTTGAGGCCGATTAGGGTAAAAAACCCTAGGGTAAAATTACCAGATTTACGTAACTGAAGGACCAGAAATCCTGTGATACGTAAATATCTCGGCGGAAATCACGACAGAAATCAGTAAAGACGTTGAAGCCATTAATTCTAGGAATATTTTACCTTGTAGATAGGTTTTTTACCTTGTATAAAACTCATTCCCCTCCCTATATAAAGGGGCAGCACAATTGTAAAAGACATCATACAACGAACGATCAATATACAAAAACTACAGTCTATTCTAGTTATTTTCTCGATCTATCTACTTCATATTTTATCTTAGAGAATTCTATCACAGTTAAGCTACTCTATATTGGTGGTTTGCTTTCTTTCTTACTTATTGAATTTAGTCTTTATTTTCATTCATTCTTTATTTGTATCAAACCAAATCACGTGTCCTTAAAATCATGTACAAATTTAATTGTTATCCGTAGCCAAGGGTAAACAAAGAATAGTGAGGATGAATGGTCTGCTACGAGCTATGCACAGTATATACAAGAATTGCATTGCCTGAGAATGTTGACTTTGAGAAGATTAAGGCTGAGGTTAAAGATGGTGTCTTGTACATTACTATACCAAAGGCTGGTAGTAATCCCAAGATTTTTGACATTAATGTTGAATGAACAATTTTGGTTTTCGGTTTATATTGTCTTCTAGTCATGAACACTTCTGTTGTATATATACGTTCACTTTCTTAAACTTTTATTTATCGCTAAAGTTGTAAATCTGTAAGGACTCATCTTCTAGGAGGCAACTGAATGTGGCCAACCCTTCTGGGTGCTTCGGTTCAAGGACTTCGAGAATTTTGCCTCTCATTTTTACTTTAGTATCAAATGTATTTCAAACTTTTTGGACTGTGAATTTACACGCTCAAGGACAGCATGAATTCATATAATTGATTTAACGTAGTTTGGAATTGAAAAAAGTTATTTTTGTTGTACTAAGTACACCCGAAAATTGCTTTGCCTGCACAAGCATATTACTTTTTGTCTATGGAAAAAGAAAAGACGGGGTGGGGGAAGTGAATCCGGCAATTGATTGTGGTCATTTCTGAAAAATAACTTGATCCCTTATGTCAAAATTCTTTATGGCTTCATCATGCGACAAATAGAATTACTCATAACTGGAAATACGGGTTGACAATTGATCACGCTCAACTTTAATTTTGAAAAATAAGTAGTCGCTGTAAATATAATCTGATTTAAGAATTTAAATTAGAATCCCACAAAGAAATAAAATTTAGCTTCATTCAAACGATTTTCTAGTTATAAATATTGTAATATTTATTTTAAATAAATTAACTAACAAATACTGAAAAACAGTAAAATTATCAACTAACGAGGATGAAATAGAAGACATGATTAACGAGAATTAAAGTTATGATTTTTCAAATGGTCGGAATTCTTCCCACTACATCTTCTATATTTAACTGAGTATTGCCTACTGATAGTGAATATTTTAGGTGTTGTAATTCTCTCTCGAGTAACTACAACAATCTACTAGACATATTCTCTCGAAATACGCTAGCTAGTACTATTTTACCGTTCATTATGATTACGTTAAGGCTTTATTATTCCTAAATTCACCTTTAAACTCGTCATATTGATTCCTCACATACGTTAGGAGTGACATTGTTTAACAACCACCTAATTATGTACTCTTTTTCAAAAAATACATAATAAATAGGCACGGTTAATTGATGGTCAATCAATTAACAAAAATAAACACGTAGTTAAACACGTAAAATAATTCAAAGGCAAAATTGTATTCAATTCGAAAAAGAATCGGATATACCCCTACTTTTGTCTATTGTTTAATCCTATTCTCATTATACTTTTTGGCTATTTACACCTTTGCCGTTGGGCAAAGTTCTAAATTTACCCCTTATTTGACAGAATGAACGCGTGGCACAATCTGAATGAAAACCTCAACCCACCACTTAAAAAAACCCATACCCGATCCAAAACCCGTCCGAACCTCCGCCCTCCCTAACAATCCCCTCTTTGTCATTTTCACCATTGCGGAAATATGCGGGATTCTCTTTTTCATTCCCGACGATGATTCTACTTTTTCATTTTTGTCACCCAAACATAGACTCACAACACCAACTTTCCGCCACTGTGAAGCTTCCACTTTACCGCCCAACATCGACAAGCGCAACATTCCCTTCACCCACGTTACAATTGAAAAGAATTCTAATTTTAAGACTATAGGTAATTCTTTATTTGCCCATAAGTTCTTGCCTCACTTTTACGTAACTTTTGAGTTGAGGTGATTCAAGACTCAGAAATTAATCGTTTCTTTTAATGAGATTTTATGTGAATGGCGAATTGGTTTGATATTGATTAAGAGGCATGTTGGTCTTTGTACTTTTTAAAAGTAGGAGTGAAAATACACTTACATGATTTGAGTATTATGCATCTGGTGGTGAAGTTGGATGCAGCTTTAGAAGGCTTAAGTAGATATTTTACAATCATCCTAATAGCGGCAGTTTTTTCTCTCTCTCTTGTATTTGTTTAGTTTTTGAGTTCAGGCAGTGCTTTGTTGTTGGAGGATATGAAAATCCTACTGGCATCTCTACTGTTAGTGTGGCTCCCCAAAGTCGGAGTGAATATCTCTGGCTCACAGTCTTTTACCATCTGATGAGGAAGAAAAAAGTTATGGAGAGAAAGGTGAGGAAGAAAAAAATTACAAAAAGTAGAGAAGAAGAAAGATGAATACTTTTAAGTGCTTTAGCTCTTGTTGCAATGGTAGAAGGAGGAGGACCAGAAGATTGAATAAAAACGAAAAGGGTCAGATATAGCCTATTTGGGTCGAGTATTTTTTTTTTGAGCGGTAGGTTGGGTCTTTCATTCAAAGTGTGCCACGTGTTGGTTAATAAAGGGCAGATTTAGAACTTTGCCTAATGATAAGGGTATAAATAATCAAAAAGTATAACGGAGGACATGATTAAATAATAAACAAAAGTAAAGGAATATATCCGACCCTTTTCAGTATTCATTCTGTCATGATCCAAAATTTATGTGATCGGTACTCGGTATAATATCCGACTCTAGCAAACCAAAACCCATATATAAGCTCTCTCTTTTACACATGGGAAAATCTTTCGAAATATAAGCATTTTAAACAATAAAATTCATGCATGAAACATAACCTTTAAATAACTTTTTTCATTAAACAAAAGCCATAAAGATAATTACCCATTCATGCATGTCATATAAGTAACCATAGCGTATAACCCAAAAGAATAAACTACTACTGTTTATGTAATCTCTATGACACGAAATGAAATATTCAATCGAGACAGGCCCCGATGACTCAAGAGGATAAGTAAATGCTACTCTACGATATCAAGAGTGGAGTCTCACCAAAAGTATAAGTTGGAGATATAGAGCTATCTGTCTTATCCGCGGGGCTCGCGTTGCTCAAGTCCGATGCCTGAAAACAAAAATAGAAATTTGACCAAAGGGCATAGCTCCACATGCCTAGTATGAATCATGAACTATTTTTTCAAATAGTGGGACAAGATAAAAAAAGAAGATAAGGAGATATACAAAGTATAACAATGAAACATTTATATCAATTCACAAGTTAAATAAGAAAATAAAATAATAATGTAAAACATATTCCAAAGTCATTTCCTTTAGCATTTAAATTCAACCAAAATCATGTGATGTTTTACCTTTAACCGGAGTACTATACCAACGCCGATATAATAAATATAACATTAGATGATCAATCTAGCTAGAAGTTTTTATTTAACCCTGCTTTTGGGCGGTTTTCCATAGTACTGTATGAGTCGATTTCGCCTTATTACGTTTAGTAATAGTAATTTGTCCACAAATTAGGGGACTTTATCCCACAAACCTCGGCTTCGTCTTGGAATGTGTTCCTATAATGGTATTTGTAATTCCATGGCAACAAATACAAAATTCGAACAATCTTGATGGTCTCCACTAATAACTGATCCAAAGAATGGTACAATTCCAACCTGCTCATCCTCACAAGCTAAGATTCATAATTAGAACTCAAGGTCTAAATCGTCTTATGATATGTATTTTGGAGGAAAATCTCCATGGAGTAGTAGATTTCAACATACCTCAATATTTTCTTAAAACTTTACCACAAGCATTGAAGGTCTTCAACCAATCACAACCTGCACAATTTTATCCAACATGAGTCAAGAGTTGCTCAACAATATGCAACAAGACCCATTTAGGCATTTACTCTTTGATTATATGTATTTAGGGTTCAACTTTCCTACCAAATACTTTCATCTATGCTTAATAATCTTATTTATAGTACTTAATAATCCATTAGTGTTTGAAATAACTAAACAACCTCTTTTTAATATTTCAAGTTACTATTCATTATCTTCCCTAAGCATCAACCATCAATATTCAATTAGGGTTTCATAATTATTCACATTCAACTACCTCCCACTATCATGAATATCATAAATACACTCATTTATATCTCATAAATAACGTTGGAGTAGAAGAATTTACCTTTTGATGCAAATCCTAGAAAATCTCTTCTTTGGTGTTCTTGATGATTCTTCATGATTCAAGTGAACTCGGATGGATTAGATCCATATTTGTATTAGTTCTAGCATATAATGATGTTATAACATCATAGATGTACTAAGAAATCATACCTTGAAGTATATCAGATGTGGGAGTTGACTCTTTTTCCCTCAAAAATATCAAAGCTATAAAAATCTTGCTCAATTTCTCTTTCCTCGCCTCATTCTATTTATTAAAAAATGGGGTGCATAGGAGTTGTGCTTATCTACGCACTCTGAGTAGCAACTAAAGCTCCTCTTTTTTTTTTTTTTCCCTCTTGTTTTAGTTATTCATGCTTCCATAGCTACGCACTTGGTTGTATAGCTACGCACGATGAACCTCTCATTTTTCCTCTTCTCTTCTCTTTGGTTTCAATTACATAGGCCAGCGTAGCTAACGCACCCTAGCTACAAGAATTATGTTTCTCTCTTATTTGCTAAACCCTCCAAGTCATGCAGTTAGCCACTCAACCTAGGGAGCTCTAATCCTTGTGATTTTTATGCCCAAGTATCCCAATGACCTTGCTATCCTCGTGTGAGCCAGTACGTACTTCGAGATCTCACTAATTATTCTCTTATAACTGGATTAGGCTAAATAATATTAGAAAAGTTTTGGGGCTTTACAATCTCCTCCACTTAGAAATATTCATCCTTGAATGTCAAGCTGAAGTCATAATCAAGTTCAAAGATCCAACTACAACCTCCTAGACCTCGACACCAAATGGTCTCTTATTAATCATCCTTTTTGACTAATTTCGACTTCTCAAATATTTTGGCAGAGTCTACTTTGTAAATAGGACTATGCAAAGATTTTTACCTGTTAGCTGAACAAAAAAGCATGGTATATATATAGCACGGCGAGCCCACGTAGCTCACATTCAACATAATGTATCTCCATGTACCAACAAAGCTTAATACACCTTACCAAATCACAAGTGATTACATGAAAAGTCTCAATATGAAATACAAAGTACATTAGTACAAAATTCAAGCCTAAGCCTTATTTTCTCGAAATAAATAGGTGTATCTTTTTTTCACGTCCTCCTTCACTTCCCATGTTGCTTCTTCAACATCTTGAATCTGCCGTAACTCTTTATCCATTGCTACTTTTTTTTTGTTTTCAACTTTGGACTTGTCTATCAAGCGCAGCAATGACATGAGAGGGATCTCTCAAACATTCTCGTAACATCGACTCGTAAAAGACTAGATGTATGGAAGATAACTCTTGTGGTAGTTCTAATTCATAATTTACCCATCATATTTTCTTCAAAATTTTGTAAGGCTCAATGAACCTTGGGTTAAATTTTTCCCTTCTCGCCAAACCAAATCAAACCTTTCATTGGTGACACTTTCAAGAAAATAAAGTCACCCTCTTTAAAGGTCAACTCCCACACGATAATCCGAATAGGACTTTTGGTGACTTTGAGCTATTTTGAGTCTCTCTTGGATTGCCTTTACCTTCTTCATGGCTTGGTGAACCATGTCGAGACCTAACAATTGGGCTTCACCAACTTCAAACCAACCAATAGGATATCTACATCACCGTCTATTCAAAGCTTCAAATAGTGCCATTTGTATTCTTGCTTGATAGCTATTACTATAAGCAAACTTAATGAGCTATAAATCATCATCCCAATTTAAAGTCACACATACTCGTAGCATATCCTCAAGTGTCTGAATGGTCCTTTCTGCCTGTCCATCTATCTGGGGTTGGAAGGCCATACTAAGATTTATTTGACTACCTAAACCGCTCTGAAAGGACTAGCAAATGTTAATCGTGAATTGAGCACTTCTATCTGAAATGATAGAAACAGGAGTACCATAAAATCTGACAATTTCTATGATGTAAAGTTATGCATACTTCTCTGCGGTGTCAGTAGTATTGACTGCAAGGAAGTGTGCTGACTTTTTCAATCGATCCACAATTACCCAAATTGAATCATACTTGCGAAAAGATCGGGGCAATGAAACAACGAAGTCCATATTAATCATCTCACATTTCCACTGTAAAATTTAATATTCTGGGTAACCCAATGGATCTTTGGTATTTATATTTTACTTGTTGGCAGTTTATACACATGGACACAAACTCGGCTACATCTATTTTCATATTATTCCACCAAACAGACCTCTTTCAAATCTTAGTAAATAGATCCCAGATGTACGGAGTATCTCGAGTTATGTGCTTCAGTCATAATGGTTCCTCTAAGATTATTCACACTGGAAACACATAGTCAACCTCGATACCTTAGAGTACCATCGATTGCATCCATTGTGAATACTATGACTTTCTGTCAGTCGACCCATTCCTTCAACTTCACTAATTACGTATCATCATATTGATGGGATTTTACCTATTCAATCAAGGATGACTGGGCCCTATTTTTTATGGCACATCCCCACTGTCATCCTCTACAATTCGTACACCCAAGTTTTTCAAGCTATGGATCTCTCTCATCATAGGTTGTTCATGCACCACTAAATCAGCCAAGTTAATTGTTGACTTTCTACTAAGAGCATCCGCCACCACATTGGCCTTTCCCGAATGGCACAAAATATTGATATCATAGTCCTTGAGAAGTTCAAGCCATCTCTTGTGCCTCAATTTCAGTTCCTATTGCTTGAAAATGTACAAACTCTTATGATTGGTATACACCTCACAATGGACCCCATATAGATAGTGGCGCCGTATATTTAATGCAAACACCAGCGCATCGAGTTCTAATTCATGATTGGGGTAGTTCTTTTTATGGTTCTTCAATTGCCTTGAAGCGTAGGCAATCACTTTACTTTGTTGCACCAATACATACCCCAACCCAACTCTTGAAGCAACACAGTACACCATGAATCCCTCTAAGCCTGTAGATAAAGTGAACACTAGTGCCGTTGTCAACCTCATTTTCAATTCTTGAAAACTTTTTTCACAAGCATTTGATCATTAAATTTTGACAGCTTTCTATGTTAGTTTGGTCAAAGGAGATTGAAGAATAGAAAAATCTGCAACAAACCTCTTATAGTAGCCCGCTAATCCCAAGAAGCTTCGAATATGTCAGAGTGATCAGTATAGACCAACTTTTAAACACCTCGATCTTTAGGGTTCAACCTTGATACCTTCACGTAATACCACATGACCTAAGAATGCCACCAACTCGAGCCAAAATTTGCACTTAGATAATTTGGCATAAAACTCATGATCTAATGGTGTTTGCAACACCGTTCTCAAATGATTATCATGTTCCTCTTGACTTCGCGAGTAGACTAGTATCTCATCAATGAACACTATCATGGACATGTCAAGGAAAGATTTAAAAACCCTATTCATCAGATCCATAAAAGTTACATGTGCATTGGTCAACCCAAGTGACATCACTAAAAACTTTTAATGCCCTTGGAGGGTACGAAAAGCTATTTTTGGAATATCTTTCTCTCGGATCCTCAACTGATGTTACC
This sequence comes from Nicotiana obtusifolia, assembly GCA_002018475.1. Taxonomy (NCBI): domain Eukaryota; kingdom Viridiplantae; phylum Streptophyta; class Magnoliopsida; order Solanales; family Solanaceae; genus Nicotiana; species Nicotiana obtusifolia. The sequence goes on along the minus strand of MCJB01019071.1, from coordinate 57,957 downwards.
CTGGCCTTAAGTCAATCTTTGAGAAATACTTTTTCCCTTGTAACTGGTCAAACAAGTCATCTATCCGAGGCAATGGATACCTATTACTGATAGTCACCTTGTTAAGTTGCTGATAGTCAATATACATTCTCAAAGATCCATCTTTCTTTTTGACAAACAGAACTAGTGCAACCACGGCGAGACACTTGGTCTAATGAACTCTTTGTCGAGCAAGTCCTTCAACTGATCCTTCAATTCTTTTAACTCTATTGGATCCATTCAGTATGGGGGAATAGATATTGATGGTATATCTAGCACCACATCTAACCCAAAATCAATAACTCAAACTGGTGGAATACCTGAAAGTTTATTGGGAAAGATATTCGAAAACTCACAACAATCGTTACCGATTGAAGAGTCAGTACCTTGGAATCCATGTTTAAGACTCTGACTATGTGGCTGAGATATCCCTTGGTGATTATCTTATTCGCCTTATGATATGAAATACACTTACCACGAGGTTTAATAATATTGTCCTTCAATTCACAAACCGACTCATTGGGAAATTCAAACTTGACTACTTTAGTACGATAATCAAGGTAGCATAACACTTAAATAGGCAATCCATCCCCATAATTACGTCAAAGTCATCAATTTTCAACTCAATAAGATTTGTCGTAGTCTCTCTATCCTAGTCTATAAGATTTGTCGTAGAATCTCTAACTAGAGTAGATACAAAAAATGATTCAAGTAGTTGGTTTAGCTCTTCCTCGAAATCCAAAGCAAAATATGGGGTAACATAGGAAAACGTAGATCCAAGATCCATAAGAGCATAAGCATTAAATTTGCAAACAGTCAATATACCTGTGACAAGGAAATCTAAAGCCTCTGCAGTAGGGCGAGTAGGCATAGCATAAAAGCGAGGTTGAGTCCTCATAGAAGTAGCATCTCACGGATGTGTCTTTCCTACATTATGCCCACCACATGTCCCATTTCCCCAAGGTGAGGGTAGTAAAGCCGAAGTAGCAGCCATTGTAGATGGCAGTTGGGCCCTCGATTCCTGTTGCCCACTGGGGCGGAACCTCTTCATGTGGCGTATCTGAACATACCCATAGCACGACCCTCGAATCACTGGAAAATAGTCGGAATATCTAGGACATGAGCCTACACTACTCTGGACCTACTGAGTAGTCCTGCGATCACTCTGAGCTAGCCTATTTTAACCTCCATGTGCCAGAATATGTACAACTGGTGGGCCACTAAAAGTAGTATGTACCATACACTATAGTGGCCCAGATGGCCCCTTGTTGTTCTAACCGTTGCTCGAACTGGGAACTGCATTGAAAGTACCAAAGGTACGAGCCTTTTTGTTTTGTTCTTTGTTGACCTTTTTGTCTTGATGAATCCTCTTAAGATCCATTGCCAAGCATGCAGATTTAGCATAGGTAGTGTTCCTCTTTCCACTAGCCGTATCCTTTTGAATAACCGGGATAACCCACGATCAAAGAGATCAATCTTGTCCTCATTCGTGGGGATGAGGTGGGGAGCATAGCGAGGCAACTTCTCAAACTTGATATTGTACTCTGAAATGGACAAGTATCCTGCTTTACGGTGTAAAATGATATTGCGAGAGCGGTCCTAACTCCCGACGACAACCATTTCTTGATGAACATCTTGGTGATTTACCGCAGTCATTAGAGCTTTATCCTCCGTCCTACTCTCTCCACTCCTTTGTACCTGAGGCCGGCCACATCTTTCAACTGGTAGGCTGCCAGCCTAACAACCTGATGATCTTTCATTCCTAACAAGGCAGTGGCCTTCTCGGTCTGCTCAAGAAGTCTTGTGGATCTGTTAGGTGTAAATGTTGATGATCCAATCCTTACAAACTTAATGGAAATTGTGCCAATTCCTCAGTCACTGGTGCTCTCATGCCCTCTGTTGGAGTGCTTGAATACCCATCAGCAGGTTCTATTTGGTTTGCATAGTCATGAGCTCGACAAAAGTATCTATGGCCTTCCTAATACCGAGAAGGGTCTCATATAAGACGTTTGGAACTGGAGGTGGTCCAAGTGCCTCATTAACTTATTCCTCATGATCCTCCACCATTATAGGAGCTAAAGGAACTATTATAGTTCGTGCCATTACAGCCTTCGGAGGTCGGCCCATAGTTCCAGTGGTGTCCCTCTGGAAGGCGCATCGGGTATAAGTGCAGCTTCTCTATTTACGTTGTAATTGCATGTGTTCACCATGTTTCTACCAATTAAGATAACACACGAGTTAAGCTATATCTTAAATTCAATGCTATTGCATGCTCTGGAATAGAGAGAAACGAAATATTTCTATAATATTCATGTAGTCTTCCCGATATAAGTGTGGTGCACAAGACACTGATAAAGACAACTCTACTAGATGCAATTCCAAGACATTCTAGGACTCAACTTAGAATCTTGGGCTCTGATACCAAGTTTATCGTGACCCAAAATCTACGTGACTGGCACTCGGTATACTATCTTATCCAATCGAACCGTACCTATAAATAAACCTTCTCTTATATGCAAGCAGAAGCCTTTTGAAACATAAGCATTTTAAACAATAAAGTACATACATTGAACTTAACCTTTAAATATTTATTTTTATTAAACAAAATACATAAAGGTAAATTATCCATTCATGCATTCCATATGAGTAATCATAGCTTGCAACCCAAAAACAAAACTACTACTATATATGAAATCTCTATGACACAGAATGAGATAGTTAACCGAGACAGGCGCCGGTGAATCAAAAGGATAAAGCAAACATTACTCCATGATATCAAAAGTGGAATCTCATCGAAAGTATAAATTAGAGATATGGAGCTGTCCTATCCACGGGGCTCATGCTACTCAGGTCCGGTGTGTCACGACCCAAAATCCCACCAAGTGGTGATGGCACCTAACTCAACCAGCAAGGTAAGCCAACCAACAAGTAACACAACCTAAGACAAAATCATCGAATAAATATTGAAATAGGAATGCAGAAATTTATTACAACTATTCCCCGGGACTGATAGTATAAGTCATGAGAGACTAAGAATGAGAATGCAACTTTGATTTGAAGAAAGATACATCATCTATTTGAAATTTACATAAATAGAAATATAAGTCGTAAACGACCATGAACAAATGGTAGCTTGTAGCTGGAATGCTAGTACGTCTTTCGCTAGGCTTCGCCTCCCACAACAACTTAGCTTCGGGATCTGTACGCGAGGTGCAGATGTGTAGTATGAGTACAACAGATCCCATACACTCGATAAATATCTTACCTAAACTTGGCGATATTTTGGCGAGGTTTTAAGCCAAAAGATAGTCACTTAATATAATATATGCAGTTCATAAGCAAGGCAAAATAATAAGGAGAAAAGAGAAAAGTACTGAAAAAGTCAAATAAAGAAAGGAACAAGCATGTTTCATAAAAACATATCAACAAAACCATTCTTAGTAAATTAGGTCGATGAGAAAGAGGCAGTATCAGGGACACAATATAAGCCATGTATACAATTCGCGTAATTTCAGGTGTATGGTCAGGATATTATACCAAATGGCACGGCAGCACCCTTCGTGCATTTATCTTATCCTCACCAAGAATATGTATGTATTCCAAATCAAATGGGATGACAACACCCTTCATGCTTTTATCTTATCCTCACCAAGCATATGTATAATAACAGTATCAACCAGGTAGAAGGCATACAACTAACAGTAACAACGAGGTAAAAGGTATACAAATAACGGTGACAAATAAGGTAGTAGCATGTAGATAATAGTAACAGACAAGGTAAAAGGCATAGATATAACACTAGCAATAATGTAGAAGAATATAGATATCAATAATACATTCTTAGTTCATCTCAATGGGTTCAGAAACCACACGTTTCTCTGGATCATCATAGTGTACTTCCGCACATCCACTCAGAGGAAGGTCTTTTCGTAATGGATGACCCTGGAAAGCATAATCTGTTAATATATGTTGTAGATCCAGATGATTGACGGAAGAAACACCAAATACATCCCAAACTTCTCGCTCCCACCGGCTAGCTGATGGAAAGAGACTGACTACCGAAGATATTCGTTTTATTTCGTCTGCACTGGTTTGTACATGAATGCATGAGTTACACCGAATAATCAAACAAGGTAAAAGGCACATACATGACAATAATAAATAAGATAGAAGGCACAAATGTAAATACGACAAATAAGAAAAGAAGCATAAGCGTAACAATAACAAACAAACAGAAGGCATAGATGGGACCATAACAAATAACGTAGAAGACATTGAGGTAACAACAACAAATAAAATAATAGGCATAGATGTAACAACAACATCGTTACAAGCCATAAATATGTATCTGAAGAAAGGAAAACACAATGTAATGCATATCTCGCGTCCTCGCCTGCATGGAAACATCCTTCGTGCCATGAACTCTCATCCTCATTTGCACAAAAACACCTTTGTGCCAATAGTAATAATAATAATATCAGGAAGCACATTAATACCCTTCATGCACAATTCACTCTTGCTCACAAGCATGGAAACACCCTTGTGTATAAATAACTCTTCCTCACAAGCACGGAAACACCCTTTGTGCATAAAATCACTCTTTCTCATAAGCACGGAAACACCCTTCGTGCAATCCACTCTTCCTCACCAAGCATATACAAAATAGTACCAAATAAGGTGGGATGCATAAATAACATTACGAAGAGTGATTATGCATAATACACCACATGTGAGATAATCCCAAACTTTTACACCAATAAGCGAGATAACACTTCAAGTATCATAATATTCAAGTATCTCAACAAAATTTAAGCATGATCTTTAGCATGAAAATGAAAACTCAAATATTACAAGAATAATCGATATAGACACGTTTTTATGATATAAAGTATGAACTCAACCTAATTAAGTATATTAACAATCTTAAGAATGGTTCATTATGTTCTTAAGATAACATACACTAAACATAATCTCTGCATGAATAATTATGCTCGTTTTCTTATAGGAGTCAAGTGAAACATAAGTCAAGAATATCATAAAGTTCAACAAGACACAAAAAAGCATATAATCTACCCTGAACATAGATAACTGAGGCACATGCATATACGCTCGTTACATCAAATATGCATCACAACCACATGTAGCAAACAATATTATTTACTAGGAAACATTTCCTTAACAAAGGTAAGCAAGGCACTTATCTCATCCGGGCTAGTCTTTCAACCTGAAATTGTGTCAAAAACTCGCTCCAGCCATGTAATCCCACAAATCCAAGCCAAACATCATCCAAGAAAGTCAAATAATGCTATAGGAGTCGATCTCAATCAATAAAGCTTTGATCTTTGAAGAATTCTCAAAAAGTTAATAAAAGTCAACACATGCCCCTATGCATGAAATCAATATGAAAATCCGATGAAAAATAATTTTTCGAGTCTAAATATATAATTAGTTTTCAAAATCGAGTCCAAATCAGTACTCAAATCCCTAAAATGCATTCTCTTAATGTGTAGGCAAAAATCTCAAATATTCTCTCAAAATTCCAAGTTTTAGGTGTAGAAATCCATGGGGAATCAATATATAAAGCTAAATCTAAGTGAAAATTACTTACCCATAAAGTAGCAATGAAATCCCTCTTAAAATTCTTCTCCACTCATGCTCCTCAAGTCCAGAAAGTGAAATGATCCTCTTCCTGAAAATCTGGACTTAAATTACCCCTGGCAGAATTCCTTCATTGCATTCGCAGCCTACCCTTCATGAACGTAACGCACAATCACCACCGAGCCTCCAATACTTCTTCGCGAATGCGACAAGACCCACGCGTTTGCAATTCACAACTCTCGCCGACCTCAATTCCTTCTTCGCGTTCGTGGAACCTCCATCGCGAATGAATAGAACAATCTTGCCCCAGCCAAACCTCCTTTGTGTTCGCGCAACTCCTTTCGCAATTGCGTAAGCTAACAGAAAATTCCCTTCGCAAACACAATCAAACACTCACAAACGCATAGGTGCAATTCCTCCAGCACACTCTCTTCTTCATGAAAGCGAGGCTACCCTCACGAACGCGATTCACATCTAGCACAAGCAAAAACTAGCAATGCAAACGCATCCGAAAAGGTTCGAAATCACCCGAAACACACACGAGCCCCTTGGGGCCCGTCTAATTTATCATTCAAATACATTATCTAAACTTATGCAAAGGGTCGAAACACCACAAATAACATCAAAATCAAGAATCGAAGATCAAATTATTCTCTTGACTTTCAAACATTCAAACGTTGCCGAACTCATCCGAACCACACTTAAACATTCCGGGTTATAACTACATTTGGCATACAAGTTCCAATCAAATAAATAAACCTAGCCAAAGTTTCAAAACGATAATAGGAGTCCAATAACACCAAGGTCAACCACCTATCAAACTTATAAACTCTCTAATTTTTCAAATTGCTAACTTACGACAAATAAAGCCTAAACCTTTTAGGGACCTCCAAATTCAAATCCGCACATATGCCCAAGTCCAAAATCACCATACGAACCTATTGAATCATCAAATCCCGATTCCGAGGCCATTTACTCAAAAGTCAAACCAGGATCAACTCTTCTAACTTAAAGCTTCCAAAACAAGAATTACTCTTCAAATCAATCCAAAACCTCTAGAAAACAAAGTCATCCATATACACAAGTCAGAATACGTCATATCAAGCTACTCAAACTCTCAAACTGCGAACGAAATACTAGAGCTCAAACGACCGGTAAGCCGTTACATTCTCCCCCGCTTAAATATATGTTTGCCCTCGAACATGTCAAGAGTCGTTCCAAGGAAATAAAATCATTGTATAAGCTAACCATACACATACCCATGTGTGATCTCACGTAATTACAATCCATATAAGTCCATCAATACAATCCTGGCTGAAGATCCTTCCTCAGACCTTAGCTTACAATCCTTAGAACCAAGTTCCAATTTTCGGAACTCCCGCTGAGATCTGATTCTTGTACATATAAATTGTATCAATCCCCATGAGCTGCACCAAACTATAAATATAGCCCCAAGGTATAACCACACGACGTACCACATAGCTCATATACTCATAGCAATATCTTTTGACCACAATAGTTGCGTATTACCAAACTCGGCACCTGTAATATACCTCATATCAAATAGAAACTTGTTTCGAACCTTAACGACACTGCTAATGATGAAAGAAACATGTAGAAACTCATAACCATCCATAAAATCAATAAAATGTGAAGTCCTCTTGTTCGACAAAAGCAAATGCCAATAACTGAGCTACCGAATCACGTTCTCCTTCCAAACATACTTGATCAAAAAATACAATCACACTAATTCCAGGTCTAATAACCTTGTCTCACCAAGTACAAGGTGCTCAACTGGTAACTAATACTAAAGGCCACATGAGACCTCACACAACGCGGTCCGTACACCAAACAAACAAAAACTTAGATATGATAATAACAGTAAAAGGATTGGATAAGAGAGCTACCTAGAAAGTTTAATAGGTAAGGCAATAAAAATCATATCTTTATGAACCATTTCACAAAGGAGAAGCAATATACATGAAATAAGCAAAGAAATCATATCCCACCATAATATCATTTCAGCGTGCAACCCAATCCCACATACTACCGTTGCAACATGCAACCCTATCCAACATAATACTATTGTGGGGTGCGTCCAATCCAATCCTATCAATCCACATGGGAGTACCATGGAGCATACACAGACTCACCAAGCACATGTGCATCACATCAAGCACGGTAGAGTACATAAATATAACTTTGGGATATGAATAAGCATAATACACTATGGAAAAAGGTAAGCTGACTAAGGTGCAATACACAAATCAACATCTCATGAGCCATCTCACTCATATACTACCATAAAGCCTAAACAGGACAACAACATGCATGTGAATATTCAAGTGACCTCACAACTCATCATATCATAAGGGAGAAACACATGAAATAGATCGGGGCATGAATAACATCCATTTTGCCCCATGACACACCCCCCCGTCTATGCTGCACATGAGTAAGCAAATATAATCCGGTGTAGACTTTATTATTAGGCCTACATTTGGACCCCCAAATCATTTTAAGCCATTCCAAAATAGGTAAATAGGCTTCCAAAGGTCCGTTGTGACCTATCTATATCACATACAATCAACTTTCTAACCCTTAACATACTTTCACAGTCTGCAACCAAAGGAATAGTCTGCCTCTACGAAGATCTAATCTCTAGACCTTAGGAATACAAAAATCTCCATACCTGATCTCTAAATCTCCCACCACAATGGTTGATACTCACTCATACACAATATTCTTATGAGAAGTACTCCTATTAATCTTCCGCGCCATGTACCAAAACCTGAACATTAATAGTCATCAACCATGCAATTTTTGTAATACTAGTCAAGCTTCTGCAAATCAATACACTATGCGTCTTCTACAATTCACACCTCCTCCAACGACACAAGACAGTGGTAGCATAATCTTACACATCTAAAACCCCTCATGTTGTCTACAACTCATGACCTTCCTTCTAAGATTGAACAACAACCTTATCCATTCAATCCCAATACCTCACACGGTTCTCTGCATCTACCATGCTACAATATGAGAATTCGGGAATCTTATCATCAACTCTAAATCACGAGTAGGATAAACAGTCCATCAACCAAAAATCTCTCATTTAACTCATTCTAGGAGAACATCACAACACGCAACAATCCTCCTATACCTATAGAAGACATCAACCTCAAGCTGTGGTATAACCATAATGAACTCCTCGAAACCCGTTAGCACATAGCCAAGCCATCAGAACTAAATCCTTCTAAATCAACTAAGTCATACAGACTGTCAAACCCAAAAGTAACTCAAACTGAAATGCTTGCTCTGAAGAGACCTTCTGCAAATCTGAAGATGTTTCTTTGATCCCTCTAATACTGCCATGTAGAATCAATAATGATATAGAAATACTGCAAGTCTCGGCACCATCAAGGCAAATCTCAAATCCATATCCACAAAATGAAATTTGACAACTTCTTAAGTACCACCTTTTGGAACTTACACCCACTAGAACCTTTCTTGAGAGTAGTCGACTCTGCCTACCCCTGAATGTATAGCCAAACGTGTCGAACACCTAGTGCTTTGCTAGCACGTGAGTACCAAAATAAACAACCGAGAATTTCCTTCCTCCTGCATACTACATCCACAAAGGGATATAAAACTTGAGCCACTCCACAACCTCCATATATTCATAAGGTATAATACATCATGCATTCAGTAAATTCCTTGCCCAAATCATCCTCGATGGCCCCCTCTTGTACCGTATCAAATTCACAAGTGTATCCTAGTCCAGGAACTATAACAACACATGCCCATATAAACTAATCGTTGATGGTAAATTCCCCCACTTAGATTGAACCCATAAACATATCATCTGATAACCCACAACACTCTTCCTTCTTAATTGTCGTGACCTCGCGCTGTTATCCAACTAAATCTCCTCGTAAGCTCACATGGCACCAATCAAAACACACTCCAACCATCTACCTAGTGCATACTCATCCCCGCGCTAGTCGAACAAACCTTATCAATCCCTCTAAAATAGTAGTATGTGCATCCCATTGGATAGAAGAAAAACTCTTCATAGAAGCCTCATAAAAATCACACAACCTAAAATCTCTCACAGGAAATAATCCACCTGCTTAACCCCAAATCAACATCTTTATGTGATTTGATCTGAACGGGATAATACTGGGTATGTTGTTGTTGTTGTAATGAATCTTCCCAAGTCTACACTCATTAACAAGATATGAGATCCACTTCGCTCCACAAGAACAGCTGAAAGATCCATCGGCACGTCCGCTTCTTAAGACTATACAACATATCAAGACAATGACCAAGCATCCATAGTCCTTCACATACCTTCCACAACATCACATGTCGTTTAGCACAAACGGTATAGAGTAGTCAATATTGCATACGAGTGAATAGGAAAGAACTGAGGATATATACTTCATTCTGAAATAAAATCACATGATAAGGATGTGAAATAAAGGGAAATTTCCTAAATTCCATGTAACTTCTCGAAGATAAGTATGAACGTCATCATACCGATATGCAAGACTCTACCAGATACCTGCTCATGACTCGTCGAACCTATGAACCTATAGCTCTGATACCAATTTGTCATGATCCAAAATCTCACCAAGCCATGATGGCACCTTAATCAACCCGCGAGGTAAGCCAACCAATAAGTAAAATACTAAGCCAAAATCATCAAATAAATATTGAAATAAGAGTGCACAAATTTATTACAACTATTCTCAAGGACTGATAGTACAAGATATGAGCGACTAAGAATGAGAATGCAACTATGATTTGAAGAAAGATACATCATCTATTTGAAATTTACATGAATAGAAATACAAGTCGTAAACTACCATGAACAAATGGCGGCTTGTATCTGGAACGCTAGTACGTCTTCCGCGCTAGGCTTCGCTTCTGACAGAACTCATCTCTGGGATATGTACGCAAGGTGCAAAAACATAGTATGAGTACTACCGACTCCATATAACCGATAAGTATCTCCACTAACCTCGGTAAAATAGTGGAGAGGTTTTAAAGTAAAATAGTCACTTAATATAATATGTGCAGTTCATAAGCAAAATAACAAGGAGAAAAAAGATAAGTAATAATGAAAAATTCAAATAAAGAAAGGAACATGCATGTTTCACAAAAACATATCAACCAAACCATTCTCAGTAAATCATGTCCATGAGAAATAGGCAGTATCAGGGACACAATACAAGCCATGTATACCAATTCGTGTAATTTGAGGTGTATGGTCAAGATATTAAATCAATTGGCACGGCAACATCCTTCATGCATTCATCTTATCCTCACCAAAATTATGTATGTATGTCAAATCAAATGGCACGACAACACCCTTCGTGCATTTATCTTATCCTCTCCAAGTATATGAATAACAGTATCAACCAAGTAGAAGGCATAGCACTAACAGTAACAACAAGCTTGAAGGTAAAGATAACGATAACAAATAAGGTAGTAGCATGTAGATAACAGTAACAGACAAGGTAAAAGGCGTAGATACAACAATAACAACAGCAACAACAACAACAATACCCAGTATTATCCCACAATGTGGGGGTCTGGGGAGGGTAGTGTGTACACAAACCTTACCCCTACCTTGTGAGGATAGAGAGGTTGTTTCCAATAGACCCTCGGCTCAGGAAAGCATACAGTAACAAAAAGCTATATAAAGCAGAATAAAAACAATAAGATATTAAAGTGATCAACAAGGAAAGAAAATAATGGTTAGTCATAAAAACCTACTACCATTATAAAGCAAAACTACGTGCCAATACTACTATTATGAACACTCTAGACTACCTACTCTACTACCCTAATCCTCGACCTCCATACCTTCCTATCAAGGTTCATGTCCTTGGTCAACTTAAGCTGTGCCATGTCTTGCCTAATCACCTCTCCCCACCTCTTCTTTGGCCTACCTCTACCTCTCCCTAGGCCCTCCACTATCAACCTCTCACACCTCCTCACCGGGGCTTCTGTGCTCCTTCTTCTCACATTACCAAACCACCTAAGCCGCGCTTCCCACATCTTGTCCTCAATAGGGGTCACACTCACCTTATCGCGAATAACCTCATTTCTGATCCTATCTAACTTGGTGTGCTCGCACATCCATCTCAACATCCTCATCTCTGCTACCTTCATCTTCTGGAGATGAGTAGTTCCTACTGGCCAACACTCAACCCCATACAACACCGTTGGTCTGACCACCACTCTATAGAACTTACCCTTAAGTTTTAGTGGCACCTTGTCACACAGAACACCGCAAGCGAGTCTCCATTAAAAGGCATAGATACAATAATAGCAAATAAAGTAGAAGAATACAGATATCAATAACAAATAAGGTAAAAATCATAGTTATAAAAACAAGGAACAAGATAGAAGGCACAATTGTAAATACAACAAACAAGAAAAGAAGCATAAACGTCACAATAACAAAAAAAAATAAAAATAGAAGGCATAGATGGGACCATAACAATTAGGTAGAAGACATAGATATAAGAACAACAAAAAAAATAAAAGTCATAGATGTAACAACAACAACCCCGTTACAAGGCATAAATATGTATGTGAAGAAAGGACAACACAATGTAATGCATATCTCTCATCCTCGCGTGCACGGGAACATCCTTCATGCCATGAACCTGCATCCTCACTTGCACGAAAACACCCATATCAAGAAGCATGAAAATACCTTTCGTGCGTAATTCACTCTTCCTCACAAGTGTGGAAACACACTTCGTGTACAAATCACTCTTTCTCACAAGCACGAAAATACTCTTTGTCCATAATTACTCTTTTTCACAAGCACGAAAACACCTTTCGTGCAATCCATTCTTCCTCACCAAGCATATACAAGGTAAATACAAAATATGGTGGAAAGTATAAATAATATTAAAAAGAGTAATTAAGAATAATGCACCACGTGTAAGATAATCCCAACTTTTACACTAATAAGCCGACCAACATTTCAAGTACTATAATATTTAAGTATCTCAGCAAAACTTAATCATGGTATTTACCATAAAAATGAAAACTCAAATATCACAAGAATAACATATATAGACATATTTTTATGATATAAAGTATGACTTCAGCCTACGAGTATATTAATAATCTTAAGAAAGGTCCATTACGCTCAATAAGGATAATATAAATTAGACATAATCTCTAGCATGAATAAATATGCTCATTTTATCACAGGAATCAAGTGGAACATAACTCAAGAAGACCATAAAGCTCAACAAGGCAAAAGAATCATATAATCTACCCCGAGCATGAATAACCCTGGCTAATGCATATACGCACTTCACCTCGCATATGCATCACCCCTGCATGTAGAAAACAATGTAATTTATTAGAAATTATTTTAAAAAAAAGTTAGGCAAGACACTTACCTCATTCGGGCTAGTGTTCAACCTTAAACTGCATCAAAACCTCGCTTTAGCCATCCAATCACGTATATCTAAGCCAAACATCATCCAAAGAAGTCAAACAATGCTATAGGAATCAATCCTAATCTATAAAGCTTCGATCTTTGAATAATTCCCAAAACGTCAATAAAAATTAACTCAAACCCGCGTGCCCGAACTTCGGAGCCAATACCAAAATCTGATGATCCATAACCTGCCGAGTCCAATTATATAATTATTTTCCAAAACTAATTCCAAATATGTACTCAAATCCCCATAATACACTATAACAATCCGATCGGTCGTTTTGTGTATTGTAGCCCCATTTTTATCCCTTATTTATTGCTTCTTCTATGTTCATTTGTGTCTATGTTAATTGTTGGGGTGGTTGGTTATTTCGGGATGGTTTCGAAGTGAATTGGGACACTTAGTCCCAATGTTAAAGCTTAAGTTGAAAGAGTTGACATGAATTTGACTTTTGTGTAGACGGCTCCAGAATGAAGTTTTGATAGTTCTAATAGCTTCCTATGGTGATTTCGGACTTAGTCATATGTCCTGATTCGGATTTAGAGGTCCATAGATTGGTTTGGTGCTTTTTGGTGAAAGTTGGAGGTTTGGAAGGTTGAGAGGTTTGATTGAGAGTTGACTTGTTGATATCAGATTGGGATTTTGGTTTCAGGTTTTGGATTAGGAAGAAATTCTTCGATTTCTTCCAGAAACAGATGATTAATCATCTGCTTCTCACGTTCCGTGAATAGCCGGGACATTGAGGAATATCCAGAAAGGCATTTCGGGGGCTTCTTACTTCCCAAACAGATCCTCCTACATCTATATATAAACGCTGGTTTATCAAGAATACGCAAGAAAAGCACTTCGAATTCATTTCTAATCAATAATGCAATTAAGAAGTTTGATACCCTTGTTCAAATTATTCATTTGATTGGATCATTAGCTAAAGCAAACTTTTGTACCGTATTAGGGCATCCCATTAGTAAATTGGTTTGGTATCTAGTGTGATGTATGAAATATATGAAAAAGGTGGATCTATTGATCGGTCATGTCATATAGGCCCGAGACAAGGATGGGTCAGTAGGGAAAGATAAAATGTGGAACCTAATAGAAATTACTAGTTTTAGAATCTAGCTGGACAAAAAAAAAGAATAGGAAAAAGCCGGCTATCGGAATCGAACCGATGACCATCGTATTACAAATGCGATTCTCTAACCTTGGAATTTCTTTTTCCTGTTCCTGGTGGTATCAAAACGCCGGTATGTCGAGATATCTTATCTGTCTCTCCAGGAAAATGGATATCTCCAGAAAAGATTTTAAGTTCAATTCATCTAATTAGATAGATTAGATAAATGATCTAGCAATGATGGCATTTCTATTTTGTTTACCGAATCACATGAAATTTTACCCAACTCCATATCTAGAATGTATGAAATACGTATGAACGGAGGAAGAAAGAGGATTTTCTACTTAAATTGAATTGGAATTTATTGGAATTTTCAAAGGACACAAATGGAATGAAATTGATAAAAAAACGAAATAAAAATAATGAAAGTCAAATACTCTTCTTCAAATTCTACATTACATACTCTTTTTCTACGAGATGCTGGGAATCCCTTGTACCACATAGTATGTAGATTTTGAAGAAGAGTATAAATAAGACAAAGGAGTTTTCAGAATTTCATTTTTTTGATCATAAATAATCGCCAACAAGAATTTGGTTCTTTTTACGAACTTGATGTCGACAAATCTGCGAATCTAGAAATTTATTTCGGCCAATTGAACCTTCTCGAACTGTTTCTTTTTAAGAACCAAAAAGATTTGTGCCAAAATAACAGATGCCAAGAAGAACAAAATTCCTTGGACACGTAATGGATCTTGAAGTACTATTTCTGCATCTCCCACGTGTGTCGCCCAGGGCATAAGGGGCATGATGACTTGATGTCATCCTCACCTTCCTCCGGCTTATCATCGGTAGTCTGTTCAGGGTTCCAAACTCAACAATGGAAACTAAACACGAGGTTTGCGCTCGTTGCGGGACTTAACTCAACACCTTACGGCAGGAGCTGACGACAGCCATGCACCACCTGTGTTCGCGTTCCCGAAGTCACCCCTCTCTTTCAAGAGGATTCGCGGCATGTCAAGCCCTGGTAAGGTTCTTCCCTTTGCAACCGCCAATTCCTTGTTGTGTCATTAGGGACTTGTATGCAAAATTTGAGGTCATTCCGGGCTGGTTTGATATTTTTCGGCATTAGTTTCCGAAGTTGAAAGTTTATTAGTTCATTTGGCTTGAATTAGGGTGTGATTCGTGGTTTTAACGTTGTTCTATGTGGTTTGAGGCCTCGAGTAAGTTCGTATAACGTTTTGGGATTGGTTGGTTTATTTGGATGAGGTCTCGGGGGCATTGGGTGAGATTCGGACCATTTTTGGACTTATGGCATTTGCTGTAGAATTATGAACTTTTGGTGTTTTCGCATCTGCGGTGGGCTTGGCGTAGATATGGCTAGGGGGAGCGCTGGTGCGAGGATGAGCCTGTTAGAGGAAGTTTGTAGATGCGGACCTTGGACTGTAGGTGCTGCTAGGTGTGCACAGGTGCGAAAGATGAGCTTGGCAAGGGAGTTCGCAGAAGCGGAGGAAGGAGCACAGATGCACGTTTGTAGGTGAGAGGACCTATATGCAGAAGTGGATGGCCAGGGATTAATGAGGTTCCTCATCTGCAATGGAATTTCCACATATGCGGTGTCGCAGGTGCGACCTGTTTGATCGTAGATGCGGATTTGCTGGGCAGGATTATATATCGAGTGTTTTGTCTTTTCTTCTCAATTTTTGGATTTTGGAGCTCGTTCCAACGCGATATTTGGAGTTCTTTTCACCATAATTTAAGGGGTAAGTGACTTTTACTCACTTTTGGTTCTAGATAGTAGATGTTGATTATCCATATATTATTACACCTAATTTCATGAATTAAAGGTGGGATTTGGGGTTTTTGGACTATGTTCTTGGAGAGAGAGATTTGGCGATTTGAGGGTCGATTTGTGATTGGAATTGGATGACGTTAGCATGGTTGGACTCTTAATTGAATGGGTGTTTGGAATTTGTGAGTTTGGTCGGGTTGCGAGGTGCGGGCTTGGGATTGACATTTTGGGTTGCCTTTTTAATTTTAGTCAAAGATCTTAGCTATATCTTTTGAAATTGTTTCCTATGGCTTTTATTGATAGTATTAAGTTATTTTGACTAGATTCGGATCATCAAGAAGTTGATTCGCGAACGAATGGCTTCCTAGATTACTGATTAGGTAGGCTTGAGGTAAGTGTCTTATCTAAACTTGGTTGATGCACTAGTTGCTTGAATTATATGTGATAGCTACGTGCTATGGGGGGTACACATGTGCGGGGCTGAGCCCATGTGTATGAAACAAGGTATTTATCCATGCTCGAGGAAGTGCTTAGACTATGAAATGCCTTGAACTAATTGTTAAGCATTAAGCTGTGATATTTCTTATATTTGTACCTCGTTTTGATTTAATTGAGTCATATTTGAGGTCAAATAGAGATTACATCTCCTGATTTTATTAATTAATCGATGTTTTCGTGATGGAATTACTGAGTTGAGCTATGACAGCACACTTTGCACATGCATACACCTTAGCATGTCATTTATATCAGTCCAGGAGTATGAAACTTGATATTCTTTGATCATGTACATATAAGCTTGTATATCTGTTTCTCTATGCGATATGATCTGGACTGATAGCCCATGACCACGCCAGACGGATTGTGATATTGAGCCTGTGACCATGCTGGGGGGATTGTGACTATTGGAACGTGAGTTGTCCGCGCAACACGTGAGTTGTCTGTACGGATCCAGATATTGATATTATGGCATATGAGTTGTCTGTGCATCCTTTGAGTTATCCGTGCGGTTGATGTTATTAGTACGTGACTTGTCCGTACATCGTGTGGATATGAATCCATAACCCCCTAGGATCAACCTCTCATGTTTCACTCTTGATAGCGTGCACACAAATTTGACGAAAAATGATCAGTGGTTTGGTACATATATGGAAATGTTAAGGAAAAATATGGCTAGTGTCTGTCTTGGATTTTGCATTTCATCTATACTAGCAATTTCTGTGTTATTACCTGGTTTACTTGCATATCATCTTTGTATGCTGGATCATTAAGTGAGCAGAGTACCTGAGTAATTGAGCACACACACAGATGGTTCCTTCTATGCTTTATGACTTGACTTCATTATTGTTTTGCTAGTTGAATTTATGAACTGTACAGGTTATAGCAAGTATTATTTATAGTTCTTGCTTCTTTTACCTCTTCGAGTTTAGTTATGATACTTGCTGAGTACATGGGATCAGTTGTACTCATGCTACACTCTGCACTTAATTATGCAGATCCAGGTGTCATACCCAGTCATCAGTAGCCGAGGCTTGTAAAAGAGTTGATCATTGAGAGACGAGGTGGAATTTCATTCTCGACTTCAGTCTTGGCGTCTCATTTCTTATGTACTATTGACCTTATTGCAGACAGACTTGTTATTTAGCTTTTCAGACTTGTATTCTATGGTAGAGCTCATGACTCTTTATTTACCAGTTCTGGAAGTTTATCATGTATTAGCGCTATGCTATATCAAGGATTTAAACTCATGTTATGTCAGTCATTTCTGGTATTGTGTTTCATTATTATTATATTCGGCTTGCCTAGCAAGTGTGTGAGGCGCCATCACGACTGGTTGGATTTTGGGTCATTACAAGTTAGTCTTAGAGTCCTAGGTCCATAAGTATTACGAGTCATGAGCAAGTTTAGTAGAGCCTTGCGTGGATCGGTACAGAGACATCTATACTTATCTTCAAGAGGCTACCGATCTATGAAGAAACTTCACTTTTTGCATTTTTGTCGTGTGGAGTTGTTATTTCCGAAGTTTGAACCTATACTCTTCTATTCTCTCACAGATGGTGAGGACACATGCAGCCGGATCAAGCGGAAGGGCACTAATACCACTAGCTAGGGCCGCAAGATGTCAGGGCCGAATTGGGACTCGCACTACAGAGAGGGCAGCACTCGTGGAGCCACCAGTTGCTTCAGTGAAGGAGCAGGTACTGGATATTATTGAGCTGGAGGGATCAGTTCAGACACCGACAGTACCTATTGGGCACCTGGTCTTAGGAAGCTTTGGCTCAGATATTGAGTGTGTACACGAGCCTAGCTCAGGCGGTTATTTTACCAGTTGCACCAGCTACTTCACAGGTTAGAGGAGGAGCCCAGTCTCTCGTCGCCTGTACTCCAGTGCAGCAAGCCTAGGGTCTTCAAACACCAGGGGTGTTACGAGTGTAGCTAGCTGTTGCTGCTCGGGCTGAGGTTGATCCATCTATTTCTAATGTGGAGTAGAGTAGGTTGGAGAAGTTTAGGAAGCTTGATTCGCCCGAGTTCGGCGGAGGAAAGTTAGAAGATACTCAGGATTTCCTAGATCAGTGTCATCCCATTCTTCGCACTGTGGGTATTGTGGATATCAATAGGGTGCTTTCTCTACTTTTCAACTGACATGGACAACTTATAGATGGCGATGATATTGTGAATAATCCAGGCTGGCTGGCGTAACGCCACTTACATGGCATGAGTTATAAGTTCTCTTCGTAGAGAAGTTTGTCCCATAGACCCATAGAGAGGCGTTGTGTAGGTAGTTTGAGCAGCTATGCTAGGAGAGTGTGACTATGACTCAATACGAGATGAGATTTGCATATTTGACACGTCATGCTATATGGTTGGTTCCCATAGAGAGGGAGAGGATAAGAAGGTTCACTGATAGCTTCAATAATGGTTTATGTTACAATATGGTTGAGAGGTTATGACTGATGCTAGGTTTGACCATATGGTCGAGATTATTAAACACTTGGAGCAGGCCCCCAGGCTTGAGCGTTAGGAGTGGGAGGTCAAGAGGCCTCGTGGTTAGGGTGGTTTTAGCAGTGCCTCATCTAGAGTTCAGTCAAATTACAGTAGAGGTTGTCCTCTTAGGCCCGCTCATACTGCTCGTCATGTTCCTCATAGTTCATTAGTTAGCCACAGTCAATTCACTGCTCACCTAGTTTAGTCATCATTCAGTGCGTTGCCGGCACAGAGTTCTTACCGTGCTCCATTTGCACAGGGTTTCACAGGCAATTACTCGGCTTTTCAGGCTCAACAACTTTGTTAGAGGAGAGTTGCTTTGAGGGTGGGGACTTGAGCCACCTAAAAAGGGATTGCCCAAGACTTCTTGGTAGGGTTCCACAGCAGAGATCGTAGCCTATGATATCTGCACCAGTAGCTACACCACGCACACAAAAAGCTAGGGGTAGTACTCAGGCAGTTCGAGGTCGCCCTAGAGGGGAGGCCAATCGGGTGGTGGTCAGGTCCGTTGCTATGCATTTTTGGCGGGGTCAGAGGTAGTTGCTTCCGATGTCGTGATCACAGATATTATTTCAGTGTGCCACATGGATGCTTTGGTATTATTTGACCCAGGTTCCACTTATTCATATGTGTCATCATACTTTGCTCGTTATTTGGATATGCCTTATGATTCTTTAGTTATACCTGTTCATGTGTCTACGCCGGTAGGTGATTCTATTGTTGTGGACCCTGTATGTCGGTCGTGTGTGGTGACCATCAGGGGTTTATGAGAGGAGAGTTGATCTTTTACTACTTATCATGGTTGATTTTGACGTGATTTTA
The DNA here is from genome assembly GCA_002018475.1 of Nicotiana obtusifolia. NCBI lineage: Eukaryota > Viridiplantae > Streptophyta > Magnoliopsida > Solanales > Solanaceae > Nicotiana > Nicotiana obtusifolia. The sequence continues at coordinate 38,162 of MCJB01019071.1, read as the reverse complement.
GGCATGAACTGATTGCCACCATATCACGCTATCCTTGATTATCACGCTAAGATTGTGACGTTGGTAATGCTGGAGTTGCCGAGATTGGAGTGGAGAGGCTCCCTAGATTATGTTCCTAGTAGAGTGATTTCATATTTGAAGGATCAATGGACGGTTGAGAAGGGATGTCTGGCATATTTGGCCTTCGTGAGGGTTTTTAGTAATGATACTCCTACTATTTAGTCAGTTATGGTTGTGAGAGACTTCCTAGTTGTGTTTCTTGTAGACATGTATGGCATGCCGTTCTACAGGGATATTGATTTTTGTATTGATCTGGTGTTGGGCACTCAGCCCATCTCTATTCCACCATATCACATGGCACCAGTAGAGTTGTAGGAGTTAAAGGTACACCTTTAGGAGTTGCTCGATAAGGGCTCATTAGGTCTAGTGTGTCGCCTTGGGGTGCACCGGTCCTATTTTTGAAGAAGAAGGATGGTACTATGAGATGTGTATTGCCTACAGGTAGTTGAACCAAGTTACAGTCAAGAACAGGTACCTGCTACTGTGCATTGATGACTTATTTGATCAGCTTCAGGGTGCTAGAGTGTTTTCGAAGATTGATTTGAGGTCGGGGTATCATCAGCTGAAGATGCGGGATTCAGATATTTCAAAGATGGCATTCAGGACCCGCTATGATAACTATGAATTTCTAGTGATGTCTTTTGGGCTGACTAATGACCCAACAGGCTTTATGCACATGATGAACAGTGTATTCCATCTATATCTGGATCCCTTTGTCATAGTAATTATTGATGATATTTTGGAGTACTCACGTAGCTGGGAGGATCATGAGCAGCATCTGAGGATTGTACTTCAGACGTTGAGGGAGAAGAATCTATATGCTAAATTCTCCAAGTGAGAGCTTTGGCTTGATTCAACGGCATTCTTGGGCCACGTGGTGTCTTATGAGGGGATCAAGGTGGATCCGAAGAAGATTGAGGCAGTTCAGAGTTGGCCTAGACTGTCTTCAGCTACAAAGATTTGGATCTTCTTGGGTTTGGCAGGTTATTATCACTCTCTCATAGAGGGTTTTTCATCTATCGCAACTCCTTTGACTAGTTTGATCTAGAAGGGTGCTCCTTTAAGATGGTCGACAAGTTTGAGGCGAGCTTTTAGAAGCTCAAGACTGCATTGACTACGACCCTAATGTTGGTGTTTCCTACAGGTTCACGATCTTACATCGTGTAACATGATGCATTATGTATTGGGCTTGACGTGGTGCTGATGTAGGACGTAGGGTGATTGCCTACGCGTCACGGCAGTTGAAAGTTATGAGTAGAATTACTTTGTGCATGATTTAGAGTTGGCAGCCATTATTCACGTGCTGAAGATTTGGAAGCACTATCTATAGGGTGTTCCATGCGAGGTCTATACCGAGCATCGGAGTCTCCAGCACCTGTTCATGTATAAGGACCTTAATTTGTGGCAGCGGAGATGGTTAGAATTACTGAAAGACTATGATATCACAATATTATATCATCGAGGGAGGGCCAAGGTGGTAGCCGATGCATTGAGTAGGAAGGCTGAGAGTATGGGTAGTTTGGCATATTTACCAGTAGCAAAGAAGTCACTAGCCATGGATGTTTAGGATTTGGCCAATCAATTTGTGAGATTGGATGTTTTAGAGTCTAGCCATGCTCTGCTTGCGTTATGGCACAATCATCGTTGTTGGAGCGTATCAAGGCTGCCCAGTTTGATGATCCTCACTTGTTGGCGTTGAAGGACACGGTGCAACGGGTAGTGCTAAGGAGGTTGTGATTGGTGATGATGGTGTTATGTGGCTTCAAGGCCGAATTTATGTTCCAAATGCTGATGGGTTGAGAGATTTGATCCTTTAGGAGGCTTACAGCTTGTGCTATTCCATTTACCCAGGTGACACGAAGATGTACCGTGACTTGAAACAACATTATTAGTGGCGGAGAATGAAGAAAGATATCGTTGCTTATGTCTCTCGGTGTTTTTATTGTCAGCAAGTGAAGTATGAGCATCAGAAATCGGGTGGGTTGATTCAGATATTGCAGACACCAGAGTGAAAGTGGGAACACATCAATGTGGATTTTGTGGTAGGCTTACCACACACCTTAAAGAAATACGACATAGTCTAGGTTATTGTGGACCAATTGACTAAGTCTGCACACTGCATTCCAGTGATAACTTCCTATTCTTCAGAGCGGTTGGCTCAGATCTATATTTGGGAGATTATCCATCTACATGACATGCCCATTTCCATCATTTCTAACTGAGCCACGCAGTTTACATTGTAGGTTTGGAGAGTGGTGCAGCAACAGTTGGGCACATAGGTTGAATTGAGAACAACATTCTGTCCCTAGATGGACGGGCAGTCCGAGCTTACTATTCTGATCTTGGAGGACATGTTACATGCTTGCGTTATGGATTTAGGAGGTTCATGAGATCAGTTTCTACTACTCACAGAGTTTACCTACAATAACAACTACCAATCGAGTATCCAGATGGCTCCTTATGAGGCCTTATATAGGAGACAATGTCATTCTCCGGTTGGTTGGTTCGAGCTTGGGGAGGCTAGGTTGTTGGGCACTATATTGGTCTGTGATGCTATGGAGAAGGCTAAGGTGATTTAGGAACGACTCGTATAGCACAGTCCAGACAAAAGAGTTATGCTGATAGGAAAGCTCATGACATTGCATATATGATGGGTGAGAAGGTTCTACTCAGAGTTTTTCCCATGAAAGGTGTGATGAGGTTCGGGATGAAGGGAAAGTTGAGCCCTCAGTATGTTGACCCTTTTGAGGTACTTGAGAGAGTTGGAGAGCTGGCCTATATACTTGCCTTGCTACCTAGTTTATCGGGTGTTCACTAAGTGTTTCATGTTTCTATGCTCCGGAAGTATTATGGTGATCCGTCACATGTTTTGGACTTCAACACGGTGCATCTAGACCGAGGATTTGACTTATGATTTGGAGCCGAGAACCATTTTGGATCGGCAGATTCGAAAGTTGAGATCAAAGAATATATCATCAGTCAAAGCTCAATGAAGAGATCAGCCGGTTGAGGAGGCTACTTGGGAGACTGAGTAGGAGATATGGACCATATATCCTCACCTTTTTGAGACTCCAGGTATGATTCTAGACCCGTTCGAGGTCGAGTGTTTGTTTAAGTGGGGGATAATGCAATGACCTGGCTGATCATTTTGTGTATTTAGCCCTGTTCCCCTATTTATTGCTTCTTCTATATTCATTTATGGCTATATGTTTTGTCGGGGTGGCTGGATTGGTTTCGGGATGGGTTTGGGGTGAATTGGAACACTTAGTCCCAAGGTTGAAACTTAAGTTGAAAGAGTTGATAGGAGTTTTACGTTTGAGTATACGGCTCCAGAATGAAGTTTTGATAGTTCCAATAGTTTCGTATGGTGATTTGGGAATTAGGCATATGTCCAAATTTGGATTTGGAGGTCCGTAGGTTGGTTTTGATGTTTTTTGGCGAAAGTTGAAAAGTTGGAGGTTTTGAAGGTTGAGAGGTTTGACAGAGAGTTGACTTTGTTGATATCGGGTTTGGATTTTGGTTCCTGGAGTTGGAATAGGTCCGTTGTGTCATTTGTGACTCGTATGCAAAATTTGAGTTCATTCTGGGTTGGTTTGATGTGTTTCGGCATTAGTTTCGGAAGTTGGAAGTTCTTTAGTTTATTACACTTGAATTGGGGTATGATTCGTGGTTTTAATGTGTTATATGTGATTTGCGGCCTCGAGTAAGTTCGTGTTTTCTTTTGTTCTTGGTTGGTAAGTTTGGACGGGGTCCCTGGGGCCTCGAGTGAGATTTACATTGAGTTTGGACCATTTTTTGACTTGTGGCATTTGGTGTAGAATTCTGAACTTCTGGTGTTTTCGCATCTGCATTAGGCTAGGCTCCAGATGCGGCTAGGGGAACGCAGGTGCAAGGATGAGCCTGTCATAGGAGGTCCGCAGATGCGAACCTTGGACCGCAGGTGCAGAGCCGCAGGTGGGTCCAGTTGTGTGCAGGTGCGGAAGATGAGCTTGGCAGGGGAGTACGCAGAAGCAGACGAAGGAGCACAGATGCGCGTTCGCAAGTGCGAGGACCTATCCGCAGAAGAGGATGGTCGGAGATTATTGAGGTTCCGCATCTACTATGGAATTCTCGCAGATGCGTGTCACAGGTGCGACCAGTTTGACCGCAGGTGTGGATTTGCTGGATAGGATTATATATCGAGGGTTTGGTCTTTTATTCTCATTTTTTGGATTTTGGAGTTCTTTTCACCATAATTGAAGGGGTAAGTAACTATAACAACTTTTGGTGCTAGATATTGATTACCCACTACTTATTACACCTAATTATATGAATTAGAGGTGGCATTTGGATTATTTTATTGGAGAGTGAGATTTGCCTATTTGAGGGCGATTTGTGGTTGGAATTGGATGACATTAATATTGTTGGACTCGAAATTGAATGGGTGTTCAGAATTTGTGAGTTTAGTAGGATTACGAGGTTTGGGCCCAAGGTTGTATTTTTGGGTTGACTTTTTCTATTTGAGTTAAAGATCTTAGAATTATCTTTTGGAAATCATTTTCGATGGCTTTTATTGATAGTATTAAGTTATTTTGACTAAATCTGGGTTGTCCAGAGGTTGATTCGTGAGGGAAGGTCTTCCTAGAGTACTGATTTGGTTGGCTTGAGGTAAGTACCTTACCGAAACATGGTTGAGGCACTAGCTTCCTGAATTTTATGTGATAGCTATGAGCTATTGGTGGTGCACATGTGCAGGACCGAGCCCATGTGCATGTACCGGGGTATTTATCCATGCTCGAGGTAGTGCTTAGGCTATGAAATACCTTGAACTGATTGTTAATCATTAAGCTATGTTGTTTCTTATATTTGTACCCCATTGTGCGTTAATTAAGCCATATTTGAAGGTTAGATATAGATTAAATCCCCTGATTTTACTTGATAATTGTTGTTTTTGTGATGGAATTCCAATTTGGGCTATAATATCACACTTTGCACATGCAAACACCTTAGCATGTCATTTATTTCAGTCCAGGAGTATGAAACTTGATATTCTTTGATCATGTACATGTAAGCTTTTATATATGTTCTCTATGCGACATGATCTGGACTGATAGCTCGTAATTGTGATATTGAGCCCGTGACCCAGATGGATTGTGATTATTGGCAAGTGAATTGTCTGTACAGCACGTGGGTTGATCGTGCTGATCCAGATATTGATATTATGGCATGTGAGTTGTCCGTGCAGCACGTGACTTGTCCGTGCAGGTTGTGGATATGGATCCATCCCCCTAGGGTCACCCTCTCATGTTTCTAAAGTTTTCGGAGTTATGAACAACTAACGTTGGTTATAGTACAAAAGTTTTCTGAGTTGTGTAGCTTGGCAAGCCGTCCCTAATGGGTTGTTGAAGCCAGCCCCTTTGTAGGAAAACTTTTGCGACTATAAACAAATTAACTGTTTGTGTATCTTGGCAAGCCGTCCCTTATGGGTTGTTGAAGCCAGCCCCTTTTGTAGGAAAACTTTCATATCTATGATTTAGCTTGCTTTCTAGGAGTCTCTTACTTTGTTCCTTGTACTGTGGTATCAGAGCCAGCCCATCCTTTCGGAGGGAGGAACAATTTACTAAATATGTCTGAGTCATTTCCATCATCTTCTTCCCTAGCAAAAATGAATATGTCTCCTACTCTATGTAAAACCCTATATAAAAAATATGATTACCTGTATGAAGTAGATATCTTACCCGATGAACAAAAAGTATCCTCCACTGAACTACCTCTCATAAACCCCTACTCAGCTTTCGCCAAAAAATCATTTGCACCCTGGACCCAAATTCGTTCCCTAGTCCAACACAGACCAAAAGGAGCCAAGGAATATGTTGCTGCCTCAAAACTTGACCAGCATCCTATTCTTGCCACTCGAGAGTAACAATTTATCACTCTTCAAATCCCAGATGATTTTCCCAGGCAATGGAGAGATCAAAGTTTTACCCATATCCATTTTGGTGCTATCCAAATCGCTTTAACATATCACGGAAGAAAAGGTCAACCTGTTGTAGCTCGACTTTCTCTTCTAGATACAAGATACTTGGAGTACCAACATGAAAATTTGGGTACTGCAGAAGTTACCCTGAATGCTGGAACTGTCTTCATAAAAATCTTTCCAAATTTCAACATGTCCCTTTATGATCCATACTTAACCGAAGCAGTAAAAATCCAAGTCCAAATCCAAGGAGCCCCTGAAGCCAAAGATTCCATCCAAGCCACTCTTCATCACCAAATGGTGTGACGAGTCCAAAATCATGCCATGGATCTTTGCCTTCCCGGAGGAGAAAATGTTTTACTCTTAAATATTGATGCTACCATGTGCCCAAATACCTAGACACCATGTGCCCAAAGGAAACACCATGTCCCCAAATACCCAGACAAATTTCAAGAGATAAACTTGTCAAAATTCTTCCTGATTCCTGGATCACAAATTATGAAAAGTTAAGAGAACCGGAGGAATCCCTACAATCTGGTGAACCAACTTTTACCAAAAGAAATGACAAAACCGTTTGCATAAGCTTTGACCATTCCCACCTCAAAAAACCCAATAAAATCATCTTTTCTTGCCAAATGATTCAACCCAAAGATAAAACAGATACATACCCTGAACCTAATAGAGAGTTCTTTTGGAATATACAAAGCATCACGGAAGAACATGACTGGTGTCAAAATTTTGATAAAAATGGAAAAAGAACTCGGTGGTTCAAATGCCCCTTTACGGGACACTGCCCTTGGGATCTTGATTGCAACTGTCAAGACTGTTTCGAAGATCCAAATGGAGAATATGACGAACACCACCAGCGTCATGGGAAAAGGTTCGGCCTCAACAAAACCAGACCAAAATCCAAGAAAAAGGGGAAAACCACTGAAAAAACAATTTCGAGCCAAATATGAAAATAAAGACCCTTCAATTGGCTCATTAAGCCGTCCAGGTAAATATGAATTTCTTGTCAGTTACAAACCCCAGGAATGGCCAAAATTACCAGAAAAATTCACTCCAAGTTGGGAGGATAGTGAAATCACACCGAAACCCAAATCACCATCAGCCCATACCTCACAACCCAAAAAGCCACTTGAACCTAGAACTTTACCTATTCAAAAAATCACAAATCCCCCACAACCACAGATATTCATGCTAAGTCCTCCAAGCTTCAGTCATACCCAAGACTTTCCTTCACTTCAACCTTTTGAAAAGGAGGGTATAAGCCATGCTCCAAAAATTCCCAAGAAAAACGTAGTGCTATTTACTGGAGAAAACCCCCCAACAAGTGACATCGAAGCAACAATGAACTGGCAATCTGAAAACTCCATCTGCCAAAACAAGGTACTGAACAACATTGGCAACACCATAAAGAACGTGGCCCATACACAAAATAAAATGATGAGCAAAGTGGAAAAAATTGAGAAAAAGATGGAGCAAACATCGTCTCGCCACGACGGACTAATTAAAGCCTTGGAACTAAGATTGGCAAATTTACAATACGAGATTTGTTTTCCATGAACTTCACTTTTCCAATTCTTCCAAAAGTTGAATCTGTTCTTAGATGGAAATCGTCTCCTTTGGTTGTTGTTGGAAGAATTGAAAAAGTGAATTTCCTGGCGGACAAATCTCGTATTTTAAATTTGCCAATCTTAGTTCCAAGGCTTTGATTAGTCCGTCATGGCGAGACGATGTTTGCTCCATTATTTTCTCAATTGTTTTCACTTTGCTCATCATTTTGTTTTGTGTATGGGCCACATCCTTTAGGGTGTAGCAAATGTTGTTCAGTACCTTGTTTTGGCAGATGGAGTTTTCAGATTGCAGTTCATTGTTGCTTCAATGTCACTTGTTGGGGGGTTTTCTCCAGTAGGTAGCACTACGTTTTTCTTGAAAATTTTTGGAGCATCGCTTATACCCTCCTTTTAAAAAGGTTGAAGTGAAGGAAAGTCTTGGGTATGACTGGAGCTTGAAGGACTTAGCATGAATATTTGTGGTTGTGGGGGATTCGTGATTTTTTGAATTAGTGAAGTTTTAGGTTCAGGTGGCTTTTTGGGTTGTGAGGTATGGGCTGATGGTGATTTGGGTTTGGGTGTGGTTTCACTATCCTCCCAACTTGGAGTGAATTTTTCTGGTAATTTTGGCCATTCCTGGGGTTTGTAACTGGCAAGAAATTCATATTTACCTGGACGGCTTAATGAGCCAATTGAAGGGTCTTTATTCATATTTGGAGTGGTTTTCCCCTTTTTCTTGGATTTTGGTCTGGTTTTGTTGAGGCCGAACCTTTCCCCATGACGCTGGTGGTGTTCGTCATATTCTCCATTTGGATCTTCTAAACAGTTTTGACAAATGCAATCAAGATCCCAAGGGCAGTGTCCCGTAAAGGGGCATTTGAACCACCAAGTTCTTTTTCATTTTTGCCAAATTTTTGACATCGATCATGTTCTTCCATTATTCTTTGTATATTCCAAAAGAACTCTCTATCAGGTTTAAGGTATGTATCTGTTTTATCTTTGAGTTGAATCATTTGGCAAGAAAAGATGGTTTTATTGGGTTTTTTGAGGTGGGAATGGTCAAAGCTTATGCAAACGGTTTTGTCATTTTTTTTGGTAAAAGTTGGTTCACCAGATTGTAGGGATTCCTCCGGTTCTCTTAACTTTTTATAATTTGTGATCCAGGAATCAGGAAGAATTTTGACAAGTTCATCTCTTGAAATTTGTCTGGGTATTTGGGTGCACGTGGTGTTTCCTTTGGTAGCATCAATATTTAAGAGTAAAGCATTTTCTCCTCCGGGAAGGCAAAGATCCATGGCATGATTTTGGACTCGCCACGCCATTTGGTGATGAAGAGTGGCTTGTATGGAATCTTTGGCTTGAGGGGCTCCTTGGATTTGGAGTTGGATTTTTACTGCTTCGGTTAAGTATGAATCATAAAGGGACATGGTGAAATTTGGAAAGATTGTTATGAAGACAGTTCCAGCATTTAGGGTAACTTCTGCAGTACCCAAATTTGCATGTTGGTACTCCAAGTATCTTGTATCTAGAAGAGAAAGTCGAGCTACAACATGTTGACCTTTTCTTCCGTGATATGTTAAAGCGATTCAGATAGCATCAAAATGGATATGGTTAAAACCATGATCTCTCCATTGCCTGGGAAAATCATCTGGGATTTGAAGAGTGATAAATTGTTCCTCTCTAGTGGCAAGAATAGGATGCTGGTCAAGTTTTGAGGCAGCAACATATTCCTTGACTCCTTTTGGTTTGTGTTGGACTAGGGAACGAATTTTGGTCCAGGGTGCAAATGATTTTTTGGCGAAAGCTGAGTAGGGGTTTATGAGAGGTAGTTCAGTGGAGGATACTTTTTGTTCATCGGGTAAGATATCTACTTCATAGAGGTAATCATATTTTTTAGATAGGGTTTTACATAGAGTAGGAGACATATTCATTTTTGCTAGGGAAGAAGATGATGGAAATGACTCAGACATATTTAGTAAACTATTCCTCCCTCCAAAAGGATGGGCTGGCTCTGATACCACAGTACAAGGAACAAAGTAAGAGACTCCAAGAAAGCAAGATAAATCATAGATACGAAAGTTTCCCTACAAAAGGGGTTGGCTTCAACAACCCATAAGGGACGGCTTGCCAAGCTACACAAACAGTTAATTTGTTTATAGTCGCAAAAGTTTTCCTACAAAGTGGCTGGCTTCAACAACCCATTAGGGATGGCTTGCCTACACAACTCAGAAAACTTTTGTACTATAACCAACGTTAGTTTTTCATAACTCAAAAAACTTTTCACAGTACAAGGAAAAGTAAGAGACTCCAAGAAAGCAAGCTAAATCATAGATACGAAAGTTTTCCTACAAAAGGGGCTGTCTTCAACAACCCACAAGGGACGGCTTGCCAAGCTACACAAACAGTTAATTTTTTTTATAGTCGCAAAAGTTTTCCTACAAAGGGGCTGGCTTCAACAACCCATTAGGTACAGCTTGCCAAGCTACAACAACTCAGAAAACTTTTATACTATAACCAACGTTAGCTGTTCATAACTCAGAAAACTTTCGTACTACAATAAGCTAATTTTCAAAGAGTATTATTACTTTATTTTCATACATGGACCGTCCTTTCCATCCATTCGAAAGGAAGAACAAGAGGGAAATTTAGAAAGCACTCATACGTAATATATCACACGAGATTTACAAAGGTTACAAGATGGTTACAATCTTATTCTACAACTACTACAAGGCCTCCTTTATATAGGTCTAGGAGGTTATTACAAGACAAACGTTATGGATAAAATAAACCTATCCTACATGGCAAACTTATCTACAAGCGGGTTCCTCTCGGCATGTGAAGGACTTTAGGCAAAACAACTAAAAACACATGAAAACATGTGAACTAGGTGAAATATATATGGTGTAGCATGTGAAAGTATGAGGCAGCATGTGACGCCATGTGAAAGTATTGTGTTGCATGTGACGAAGCATGTGGGGGCATGTGGAAGCATGTGAAAACAAGGTGAAGTGGGGCCCGGATAGTATGGAAAGATGTGGAAATTTGTCTTGGCATGGGTAGGATATTTTTTGAGGGTTTTTTGGTAGGTAATGTAGGATTATGGTGGGATTAGCAGGGATTAAGAAAAGTATCCTTCATCGATCCTAGGATTGTCTTCCAGGCATCTTTTCGAAGACCTTGTCAAGTAACGCCTGAAACTTGACGGTTCTTCCTTGTTATGTTCCTTCCCCTTTGAATTGAGAGATGTAATCTGTAACTTTAATCTGGAAATGTCATGAGTGATCTTTTCTTGGATGACTTCATATGGTGTTTGATATTCTTTTGCTGCTTCTCGGACTCTTTCCTAGTGTTGATGGGTATTGGTATAATTCCAGCTTGCCCAATCTTTTGGCCATATCTCTTTCGGGATGCACCTATTTTGCTGAAAAGGGATTCTTTGTGCCTCGCTATATTCTTCCTCCATTGATAAAATGGACACGGGAAATTTCCACCAGAATGATGCCTCTGCTTGCGCCTGGACTTTTCCATTAATGATCTGTACTGGCCTATAAAACATGAATATGTTTGCTGCGTAGGAATGACTGAAACATTTCTTCCAATATCTTCTAGGCTTGAACCATAATAAAAATACTCTAAGGGCTGGTGCAATGTTATCAAAATCCTTGAAGAAGTTGCATTTGAATTCCATGAAAATATAATACTGATGGCATGGGTACCAGAAAAACCATAGTAGTTCTTGTGGAAAATCCTTGGCTTGAGCTATGAATATATGGTAGAACGGATATTCTGGATTGACACCATAAGGCTTGAGAATGGATCCTCCATATTATCGAAAAACTTGGAGCTTATAAAAAGTTCTTCTTTCCATAATAATTGACGGATCAAAGGGATCCATGAGGTTGAACAACTCCGGTGGATGATCTGTTGGCTTTAATGAACTTGTTCCTGGTGTATTTGAAAGCATAAAGATGTGGCTAATTGGCTTTTGCTTTGGCTTCAGTTTTACTGTGGAAAATCTTTTTGAGAATTCTTCCGGTCGAGACAGAAAATCTGCGAGAATATTATCCTTTCCTTTCAGGTGCTTGACTTGAAACATGTATGGAGAGAACCATTGAGCCCATCTGAGAATCTGAGGATTGGGGATAATTTTTGAATTTATCTAGATCATCTTTAGGAAGGCCTTCATATCCATCTATATTAGAAATTCTGTATGGATAAGGAAGAAATTGAATTTCTTGATTCCATTCTTTACTGCAAGAATTTCCTTGAAAGTGGAGTGATAATGTTGCTCGGCATCTTTAAACTTTCCAAAGGCGCATCCGCATATTTTCCTCTGGCCATTTTTTTCTTCAAATAGAACAGCACTCCAATATTTATGGCTGGCATCAGTTTGCAGTATCTTCTTTCCATCTGAAGGGATGTAGAGAGTCTTGACATTTTTACATATCTCTTTTATTTTTCTGACTGCTTCATCCTATTTCTCTCCCCATGATGGAGCATTTTTCTTGAGCATCTCTGTGAGTGGTGAAATGTATGTAGACATATTTGGGATGAAATCTCTTACATAATTTATTATACCCAAGAACTGTTGGATCTGCTTTGTTGTGAGGTTGGTATCCGGAAATTTAAGTAATTCCTGACATATATGTTGTCCTGGACTGTATTTACCTTGGGCAAAAAGCATTTCGAGAAAATCAATCTCCTTTTGAGCAAGAACCATCTTTTTTGCTGAGAGCATCATTCCGTACTGCGTTACTAATGCCTCAAATTGACGAAGCAAGTTGACATGTTCTTCCAATGTATCACTAAATAACAGGATGTCATCAATGTAAACTAAAGAGGTATGGAGGATGGATTGGAAGATTTTTATCATGGCTTTTTGGAACAAGGAGGGTGCGGTTTTTAACCCGAAGGGCATGACTTTCAATTGGAAGTGATGATCGGGGATGCAAAATCCCATTTTGGATCGTTCTTCAGGTTGGATCCCCAATTGCCAAAATCCATATTTTGAATCAAACTTGAAAAAATATTTCGCCTTGGCTAAGTGGGAGAAAAGAGTGAGTTTATTTGTGATGGGGAATTTATCATCCTGGAGGAAATGGTTAAGTGGCTGGTAATTAATAACTAACCTGAGTTTTCCTCTTGTTTGCTCAGCTCTTTTGTTGACATAAAATGCTTCGCATGCCCATTGTGAATCCGACGGCTCTATCAGATCAAATTCCAAAAGTTCTTCGCATTCTTTCTTTGCAAGCTGAAGATGATCTAGATTCATGCCTAAATGACTGGCCTTTGTCGGATTGATGTTTTAATTTTTCTTGAATGGGAGTTTGATAGAAAACTCTTAGTTTTTCCATAATGGGCTTTTCCCTTTCTTCATGAAATTCTTGTGGGATTCAGCACATGAATGTTCAATGAGATTTTGCTCAATTTTATTGATTTGTTCGTCATTGGAGATTTGGAATAGCCTTAGAATCTCATAATAAGGTCTGAACTGCCTTTTAAAAGCTATCCCGTTAGCCTTGATCTGGAGGTAATCTTTAAGTTGTCTGTAAATGTCGAATCCAATAATAAGATCTTTTCCTGGTACATCAGACCCTAGTAGCTTGGTTCTGTACTTTAATGCTGGAAAAAACTTAATTATGACCGGGTGCTTTGTAATGACAGTTGTGGTTAAGATTGCATCTGATGCAGTGTTGAAATCCTTAAAATGCGGCACCCATTGATCTTCAAGGAGAACAACAGGATTTATGAGTGAGGAAGCAGCTCCGGTGTCGATGAAAGAAATAACTCGAGCTGGTTTATCCCATTTGGATGAATAGACTTTGAGTTCCACTTGAGGAACGACTGTGAGAGCATTGATCTCCTCTTGGGCTTCGATCACTGGTTCTGAAATTTGGTACTGAACATTGCCTTGATCTTCATAGATATCGAGAGAGAATAAAGTTTCTTCATTGAGTTCATCATCCATAGAGAATATGGATTAAAGGTCCTCCTCTTTTCCAAGATGTATGCTAGTGTAAACTTCAATCTCTTCAAGGAGTTTGACAGATCTTCTTGATTGGGGACAATTTTTTGCAAAATGTTCAATCTTATGGAAAATAAAGCATCTGTCTTTCTTGTGAAAATTTCCTGGCCTTCTGCGTCTGAAATATTTTGTGCGCCTCTTGGATCTTGATTTTCCATCTGGAATTCTTGGCCATCTGAACCTCCTGAATTCTTTACGTCGTCTGGACATATGGCAGAAACATCCTGATCCGGTGATTAGATCAGATTTGCGGCATGTTTTGCCAAGCGCTGGATTGTGCTGGATAATTTGCTTTAGGGCTGAGCGCTTTGCACAAATGTCATCCAATGCGACGAAAATAGCTTGCCTGATGTAACCAATTTGTGGGATAGTTATGGACTGAAACTTTTCTTCAATGATGATCATGGTTCGGCTTGCCAACATCTTTGGAAGGGAAGAGACAAAGGCTTGCTTCAGATTGATGTCTCCGCCGATTTCAAAGTATATCTTCGCCATTTTTTGAAAATGCCTGTCAATGTCATTTCTGTCGAATGACACACACTTCATCTCGAAGAGTTCTCTTCGCATTTTCTCCTGTCTTTGGCCAGTATCTCCACAGAAAACTTCATGTAGAATCCGGATGTTGAAGGAAAAATCTTGGAAAGTAAGAAATGTACTTTTGTCTTGAATTCCAAGTGAGTTCCACCAATCTTTGAGGATTCCTGAGAACCGTGAAGTGAGTTCTGACAGGATGATATACTTTTCTCGTTCTACCAAATTTTTGGTCACCATCCAACTATAGAAGTCTTGGATCCTTTGAGGCTATTTTGAAACCTTGACGTCGTCTAAGGTGAAAGTATGGAAACGAGTTCCAACTAGTTTGGACGCCATGGGCTCATATTTTCTTTCTGGGATTGGCTCTTCTGTCATGCCTTCTTGTTCCTCATCTACTTCAGATACTGCTGGCTCTCTTGGCTAGTTTACAAATATTGGGGGATTGTCATCTTCGGAAGAGTTGGTTATGGAGTCATTGCTTGATTGGGAGTTATCTTCCATTTATTCATTGTCTGATGAATTTAGAGATTCCGACCATGGGGTATCTTCTTCAGATATGTATTTTTGCTGGGAGACATAGAGGTCTGGAGCCTTTTGGTCAGAAATCATCAGTACCCTTTTGAACTTTCTCCTTGGTCTCGCCTTTCTTAGTTTGTTTCTGTGCTGCAAGGGCGTCTTTCTCAAAATCCTACTCTTCTATTAAGGATTGGGTGAAAGAGATTGGATTTTGTGAGGTAGATAGATAAGTAGAAAAGGTGTAGTCCAATTTAGGTAGGGAATATGGTTGTGGAGACATAGGGAAGAAAGTAGGTTTGGAAGGACAACTGGGGTTGTTTGTGGCTTAAAGTGGTCATTTCTCAAAAGTTGAACCTGTTCTTTAATGGAAATCGTGTCCTTTTGTTGTTGTTGGAAGAATTGGAAAAGTGAAGTTCCTGGCGGACAAATCTCGTATTGTAAATTTGCCAATCTTAGTTCCAAGGCTTTAATTAGTCTGTCATGGCGAGACGATGTTTGCTCCATCTTTTTCTCCATTGTTTTCACTTTGCTCATCATTTTGTTTTGTATATGGGCCATGTTCTTTATGGTGTTGCCTATGTTGTTCAGTACCTTGTTTTGGCAGATGGAGTTTTCAGATTTACAGTTCATTGTTGCTTCGATATCACTTGTTGGGGGGTTTTTCTCCAGTAGGTAGCACTACGTTTTTCTTGGGAATTTTTGGAGCATGGCTTATACCCTCCTTTTCAAAAGGTTGAAGTGAAGGAAAGTTTTAGGTAAGACTAGAGCTTGAAGGACTTAGCATGAATATCTGTGGTTGTGGGAGATTTGTAATTTTTTGAATTGCTGAAGTTTTAGGTTCTGGTGGCTTTTTGGGTTGTGAGGTATGAGCTGATGGTGATTTGGGTTTGGGTGTGGTTCCACTATCCTCCCAACATGGAGTGAATTTTTTTGGTAATTTGGCCATTACTGGGGTTTGTAACTGACAAAAAATTCATATTTACCTGGACGACTTAATGAGCCAATTGAAGGGTCTTTATTTTCATATTTGGCTCGAAATTATTTTTCAGTGGTTTTCCCCTTTTTCTTGGATTTTGGTCTGGTTTTGTTGAGGCCGAAACTTTTCCCATGACGTTGGTGATGTTCGTCATATTCTCCATTTGGATCTTCTAAACAGTCTTGACAGTTGCAATCAAGATCCCAAGGGCAGTGTCCCGTAAAGGGGCATTTGAACCACCAAGTTCTTATTCAATTTTTGTCAAAATTTTGACACCAGTCATGTTCTTCCATGATGCTTTGTATATTCCAAAAGAATTCTCTATCAGGTTCAGGGTATGTATCTGTTTTATCTTTGGGTAGAATCATTTGGCAAGAAATGATCATATTATTGGGTTTTTTGAGGTGGGAATGGTCAAAGCTTATGCAAACAGTTTTTTCATTTCTTTTGGTAAAAGTTGGTTCACCAGATTGTAGGGATTCCTCCGGTTCTCTTAACTTGTCATAGTTTGTAATCCAGGAATTAGGAAGAATATTGACAAGTTCATCTCTTGAAATTTGTCTGGGTATTTAGGCACATGGTGTTTCCTTTGGTAGCATCAATATTTAAGAGTAAAGCATTTTCTCCTCCGGGAAGGCAAAGATCCGTGGCATAATTTTGGACTCGCCACGCCATTTGGTGATGAAGAGTGGCTTGGATGGAATCTTTAGCTTGAGGGGCTCCTTGGATTTGGACTTGGATTTTTACTGCTTCGGTTAAGTATGGATCATAAAGGGATATGTTGAAATTTTGAAAGATTGTTATGAAGACAGTTCCAGCATTCAGGGTAACTTCTGCAGTACCCAAATTTGCATGTTGGTACTCCAAGTATCTTGTATCTAGAAGAGAAAGTCGAGCTACAACAGGTTGACCTTTTCTTTCGTGATATGTTAAAGCGATTCGGATAGTACCAAAATGGATATGGGTAAAACCATGATCTCTCCATTGCCTGGGAAAATCATCTGGGATTTTGAAGAGTGATAAATTATTCCTCTCGAGTGGCAAGAATAAGATGCTGGTCAAGTTTTGAGGCAGCAACATATTCCTTGACTCCTTTTGGTCTGTGTTGGACTAGGGAACGAATTTGGGTCCATGGTGCAAATGATATTTTGGCGAAAGCTGAGTAGGGGTTGATGAGAGGTAGTTCAGTGGAGGATACTTTTTGTTCATCGGGTAAGATATCTACTTCATAGAGGTAATCATATTTTTTAGACAGGGTTTTATATAGAGTAGGAGACATATTCATTTTTGCAAGGGAAGAAGATGATGGAAATGACTCAGACATATTTAGTAAACTGTTCCTCTATCCGAAAGGATGGGCTGGCTCTGATACCACAGTACAAGGAACAAAGTAAGAGACTCCAAGAAAGCAAGCTAAATCATAGATACGGAAGTTTTCCTACAAAGGGGCTGGCTTTACGGATATGGAAATGTTGAGGAAAAATCTGGCCAGTGTCTGTCTTGGATTTTGCATTTCAACTATACTTGCAATTTCCATGTTATTACCTGATTTACTTGCATATCATCTTTATATGCTAGATAATTGACTGAGCAAAGTACCTGAGTAATTGAGCGCACACACACATATGGTTCCTTCTATGCTTTATGACTTGACTTCATTATTGTTTCGCACTTGTTGAATTTATGAATTGTACAGGTTATAGCAAGTATCATTTATAAATCTTGCTTCTTTTACCTCTCTGAGGTTAGTTTTTATATTTGCTGAGTATATGGAGTCAGTTGTACTCATGCTACACTCTGCACTTAATTATGCAGATCCAGATGTCGGACCCAATCATCAATAGTCGAGGCTTGTAGCATAGTTGATCACTAAGTGACAAGGTAGAACTGCATTCTTGACTGCAGTCTCGGCATCTCTTTTATTACATACTATTGACCTTATTTTAGACAGTCTTGGTATTTAGCTTTTCAGACATGTATTTCATTTTAGAGCTCATGGCTCTGTATTTACCTATTCTAGGGCATGCTATTTTAGTCATTTCTGCTATTGTGGTTCATTATTGTTATATCTAGCTTGCCTAGAAAATGTATTAAGTGCCATCACGACTAGTTGGATTTTGGATCGTGACATACACTCTCTTAAAGTGCAGGCGAAAAACCCAATTTTCCTCTCAAAATTCAAAAGTTTAGGTGTAGAAATCCATGGGAATTCAATATATAAAGCTAAATCCAAGTAAAAATTACTTACCCGCAAAATAGCAATGAAATCTCTCTTAAATTTCTTCCCTTCTGGTGCTCCCCAAGTGAAGAATAGTGAAAATAAGCCTCTTCCCAAAAATCTGGACTTAAATTACCCCTAACAGAATTCCTACATCACGTTTGGGGCCTACCCTTGGCGAACGCGAAACACAATCACCAGCGACCCTCCAGTCCTTCTTTGCGAACACAACAAGACCCACACATTCTCTATGCACAACTCTCGCTAACCTTAATCCATCTTCGCGTTAACGGAACCTCCATCGTGAATGCATAGATCTTTCCCAGCCAAACCTGTTTTGCGCTTGCGCATCGACTTTCGTGATCGCATAAGCTAATGGTCCCCTTTCACGAATGTGATCAAACACTCACAAATGCGTAGAACCACTTCCTCCAGCACATTGTCTTCTTTGCGAAAGCGAGGTTACCCTCATGAACGCAATTTACATCTGACAACGGCAAAAATCAGCAATGCAAACGTATCTGAAATCACCCTGAAACACATCCGAGTTCCTCGGAACCCCTTCCAATTTACCAACAAGTCCAATTACATTATCTAAACTTATCCAAAGGCTTGAAACACCACAAATAACATTAAAATCAAGTTCGAAGATCAAATCATTCTCTTGACTTTCAAACATTCAACCTTTGCGGAACTTGTCCAAACCACACTTAAACATTCAGGATTACAATCAAACTTGGTATACAAGTTCTAATCAACTAAATGAACCTACCCAAAGTTTCAAAACTACAAATGGAGTCTGATAACACCGAAGTCAACTCCAGATCAAATTTATGAACTATCCAATTCTTCAAATTGTCAAGTTTCAACAAATAGAGCTAAAACCTTCTAGGAACCTCCAAATTCAAATCCGAATATACGCCCAGGTCCAAATTTTTCATACAAACCTATTGAAACCATCAAATACCGATTCCGAGGTCGTTTACTCAAAAGTCAAACCTTTGTCAACTCTTCCTTTAAGCTTCCAAAACAAGAATTACTCTTGCAAACCAATCTTGAACCTCTAGAAAACAAATTCAACCATACACACAAGTCATAGTACATCATATGAAGCTACTCAAATTCTCAAACCACAGATCAAAAGCTAGAGCTGAAAACGACCGATCGAGTCGTTATACGGTGCTTGGAAATAGAAATAGAAATTTGACCGAAGCGCCTGAGCTCCACATGCCTAGTATGAATCATGAACTATTTTCCCAAGAAGTGGGATAAGATAAGAAAAGAAGACCAAGAGATATGTAAATCATTAATATAACACAGAAGCATTTATATCAGTTCATAAGTTAAACAAGGAAATGAACAATAATGTACAACATATTTGTAAGTCGATTCCTTTAACATTTAAATGCAATCAAAATCATGTGGGATTTTATTTTTAACAGAAGCACTATACCGACATTGACATAATAAAACCATCACTAGGTGACCAACCCAGCCATAAGTATTTGACCCTACTTGCCTGGCGGCTTCCCGTAGTACCGTACGATTCCACTTAGCCTCATCATATTTAGTAATCATCATTTGTCCACAAATTATGGGACGTTATCCCACAAACCTTGGCATATTCTTGGAATATATCACTACACCAATGCATGTAGTTCCACGATAAAAAAAGATTAGAATTAATTTAAATGGTTTTCACTAGTAACTTTCAGAATATTTAAATTTTTAATTCATAACTTTAAAGCCTCAAAACAAATCTACTTTAAATCAAATCACAGTGTTCACGACCGATCCAACCATTGAATAAAAATTAAATGAAAACCTTTCTATATTCCATGTTAAAAGTAATTAACAAAATAAGAGTTTTTTCTTTTAGTTCAAAAAGTGTCACTCAAACATGTAAAGATATTTTAAAAATATTACACTTCATATTTTTAAATAATTCATGACAATGGCACTTATTTATAAAGCAAGGACTTGTGCAATCCTAACATGCTCATCCCCCTAAGCTAGGATTGTCAATTAGAATTAAGTTCTAAACCATTTTACAATAAGCAGTTCGGAGGAAAAACTTTATAAAGTAGTCGGCTTCAACATACCTCAATATGCTCCCAAAATATTACCACAAGTATCTCAAGTCTTTAACCAATCATAATGCACACAATTATATTCAACATGAGTCAAAAGTTGCTCAACAATACCCAACAAGATCCATTTAGTCCTTTACTCTTGATTATAGGTACATAGGGTTCATCTTTCCTACCAAATATGTTCATCCATGCTTAACTATCTTATTTGTAGTACTTAATTGTCCATTAGGGTTATAAACAACTAAATAACCTCTATTTAATATCCCAAGTTACTATTTATTATCCTCTCCAACCATCAACCATCAATCCAATTTGAGTTTCATAATTATTCACATTTAACTACCTCCAAATATCACGAATATCATAAATGCACTTATTTATATCTCATAAATAAGGTTGGAGTAGAAGAATTTACCTTTTGATACAAACCCTAGAAAATTTCTTCTTTGGTGTACTTGGTGATTATTCAAAATTCAAGTAAATTCCTATGTATTGGTATAATGATGCAACCGGTTGTTTTGAGCTATAGCATCTCGTTCCGTGATTCTAGCCTTCCTATAAGTCCGTTTAATATTTTTTGACTTGCGGGTATGAGTGATTTTGGTTCTAAGAGGTTCAGAAGTGATTTGGAACACTTAGTTCCTGAATGGAAGCTTTAAATTGGAAGAGTTGATCAATGTTTGACTTTTGGATAAATAGCTCAAAATTAGGTTTTGATGATTCCAGTAGGTTCAAATGATAATTTTGGACTTGTACGTACATGCGGATTTGGTATTGGAGGTTCCTAGAAGAATTCGAAATCATTTGTCGAAAGTTGGCAATTTAAAGAACTTAAGAGTTCATAAGTTTGACCAAAAGTTGGCGTTGATGTTATTGGACTCCTATTGGTGTTCCAAGACATTGGATAGGTCTAAATAGCAGAATTGAGCTTTTGTACAAAATTTGGAAGTAATTCAAAGTGTCTAAATGTGATTCGAATACGCTTTTTAAAGAATGAAGATTTAAGAATTTAAAAGAAATTTTATTTGGTCTGAGCCTCTATTATGTGTTGTGATATTCTCGTAGGGTTTTTTAGTCTTTGGACATGTCCATATTGGATATTTGGACTTATAGGAATGATTTTATGGAGTCCCAAGGGGATCGGGTGAGTTTCAGCACATTTGGAGCAAGTTCCGAAAAAATTGAGTTTCTGAAGCAGGCATTTCTGCAGATGACCTGACCTTAAAAGAGTCTTTCTCCTAATATATATAGAATATTGGGATGAGGTTGTGATGAGATTTATCCCTTTGATACAAGTTCTTGGTGGTTCAAACCATTCCTCATTCCAACTTTTTTACAGCGAGTTATGACCATTTTTACTAGAAGGGGGTCAGTGCAGATTTTTGGACTGTCGGTTTCGTGATGGATTATGCGGCCAATGAAACGGATGTGTGATTTGTGAAACCAATGTGCAGTCACCTGGGCATGTTTTTGAAAGCTACTTTGGGTAGCTATTTAAGGCTGAGTTTTGTGATATTTATTTTATTTCACGTCATTTGGAGTTCTTTTTTATAGGTTTGAGGCTAGTATTTCACCTAGAAGCTTGTGATAAGGTATTCTAACCTAAATATTTGATTTATACAAGAATTTATCACTAGATTTAACATCAAAACGTGAATTTGAATAAGAGGAAATTGGGGGTTTTGTCTACTACTTAAGAGAGCGTTTTAGGATTTTGAACACCTATTAGGAACGCGTACCGAGGTTAACTTTTGTTGACTTTTTGAAAATTCTTCAAAGATCAAAGCTTTAATATAGCATTGTTGACTTCCTTGGATGATGTTTGGCTTGGAATTGCATGATTGGAGGGCTAGAGCGAGATTTTGACACGATTTGAGGTTGAAGACTAGCCGGATAAGGTACGTATCTTACCTAATCTTGTTGTAAGGGAATAATATTTACGATATGACCTTATTTTTCAAATTGAAATGTGTGATAAGCAATGCATATGCAAAGTGACGAGCGTATATGCCGGTTCTATGTATGATTCATGACTGGAGTAGTCTTTAGGCTGTATCATGCCTTGTTTTGGATACAGTGCTTTCTGCTATCATGCTTTACATGTTTGTATGACTATATGAACTTCTTGAATCATGTTAGAGATCATGTGGAGGTTTTGACTTCCTGTCTGAACATGATACTCGTTATTGTATAGCATACCCGCCTAATATGAGTTGTAGTCATTACACTTAGCCTATGCATACACCTTAGCATGCTATTTATCTCAGTCCATGAGTATGTAATTTGATATCCATTGTTCGTATGTTCTTATATATGCTCTGTATGAGATGAACTAGATTGATAGCACATGCGTAGTCCATGCGGATTGAGTTATTATGGCACGTGAGTCGGCGGTATGGTTGTTATGATTATGGCATGTGAGTTGCCCATGTACCGCATGGATAATGATCTATCTCCCTAAGGTCGTCCTCTAATTTTTCTCTTTTGATGATATACACGCAGATTATGGAAAAACTGATTAGTGAATGGACTTTGCATATCTTCTCTATACGCGAACTCCTTGGACGTATAGATGATTTTAACCTCATATTTTCTTTATATGCTAACTTTGGAATGTATACATGCCTTTTATGAATATCTTCTCTATATTATACTTTACTTGATGAAGTGATTCACGATACATATCTTATTTATGTGTTAATCCATGTAACTTGACTTGTTTATTCATGTATATCTTCTCCATATGAAATTACTAACAGTTATTTGATATTTATGCCGCTTTCATTGAAGAATTGAGTCACAGTACATATCTTCTCTATATATAAACGTGGGTAACTTGGCTTTCTTACGTATGCATATATCCTCTATATGCAACTATTGATGGTTTATTTGATGACAAGTGCATATCTTCTTGATATGTTAAATTGTTAGTGGGTTTGCGATGGTTTTGCTTATCTTCTCTATGTGCATCGATGGCCTCATCTATACTTCATTATTAGATTTTGATAATGTTGTTGTGTACATGTTTATGCTACTGAGCTACACAGGTTAAGTAAATTGAGTAACTTTTTACTTAATAACCTCATCACTACTTTATTGAGGTTAGTCAAGATACTTACTGAGTACATGAGGTCGATTGTACTCATAGTACAATTCTACATCTTGCGTGCAAATTTTGAAGCACAACTGTTGTAGAGATCAAAGGCTAGCATTAAAGACTTATCAGCATTCCAGAAGCAAGCTGCATCTTCGTTCATAGTAGTTTCAGATTTGTACTTTATTGATGTATATTCAAACAAATGTTATATTTTCTTTGTACCAATGTTGTAAATCAAAATCTTAGTGGCTCATGACTTGTACTACTAGTTCTTGGGATAGTTATATGGATTTTTGCCATCTTATTTATTGTTTATTGATGATCTTTCATTCAAGTTATTATTTGTTGTTTGGCTTATCTAGCATGATTAGGTTAGGTGTTATCACGGCTAGGTGAGATTTTGGATCGTGACAATTGGATCAATATATGTGTTAATTCAAGCATATTATGATGTTATAAAATCATAGATGTATCGAAAAATCATCCCTTGAAGTATATTAGATGTGGTGATCGGCCCTTTCTCTCTCTAAAATATCAAAGCTTCAAAAACCTCGCTTATTCTATCTCCTTACGCCTTCTATTTATAGAAAATAGGGTGCGTTGGAGTTGTTCTGCCCTTCCAGGGTAGAGGTAAGGTTGCGTACATCCTACCCTCCCTAAACTCCGCTCGTGGGAATACACTGGGTTATTGTTGTTGTATTTGTTGTAGGGGGCGTAGGAGCCGTGTGTAGCTCCTCTCCTTTTCCCTCTGGTTTGAGCTACGCGTGCTTCCTTAGATAAATACCCTAGCTACATAGCAACGCACTTTGGTTATGCACGCAAGCTACGTAGCTGAACCTCTTCTTCTTCTCTTCTCTTCTCTCTAGTTTCAGCTACGCAGGCCAGTGTAGCTACGCACCCTAGCTACACCTAGCTACAGGAATTCTCTTCCTCTCTTACTTGCTAAACCCTCCAAGTCATGCATTTAGCCACTCAACCAAGGGACCTCTAATCCTTATGACCTTCCAAGTATCCCAATGACCTTGCTACCCTTGTGTGGGCCACTACGTACTTCGAGATCTCGCTAATTATTCTACTAAGCTTAAATAAGAGTCAATCGTATTAGAAAATTTCCAGGCTTTACACAATTGTAACAGGAATTCATCCTTCAAAAGATTCAATCAAACTCCAGATAGAAATTTATCTATTCATAGTTATACCAACAATCATGTCAAATTGAAAGCATTAATCCACAAACTAGAAAGAATTGGTCGAAGATTTCTTATGATCCATTATCACAGTTTTTCCAATCATTTTCTCTCTCTAAAATAATATCCCCCCCTCCCTAAAACCTGGGTCTAAGAGGTATTTATACAGTCATTTAGGTCCCAAATAACCAAGTCTCAAGTTGACTGGGTGACAAAACACCTCAAAAAGGGGTCGTCGGCGCGATGTGGTGCCCACTCTGGGCGACACCTGAGGTGCCAAATTCTCCTCGCCGTGCGTCGTGTAAAGCGTCATACATTCGTCGCCTAGCACCGTGTAGTGTGCCATTTTCACTAGGCCTTGCACTGTGTAAGGTGCCAGCTCCACTTCATGCTCTACTTCATCGTTTTAGTGCTATTTCGCTCAATCTTCACACTATTTTCATGTTTAAATATTCCTTATGTAAAATAAACTCAATTAAGCTCATGCATTGCACAAATCATCAATATTAAATATAAAACATAGGGTAAATAATGGTATAAATTATAAAATTTTATCCACACATAAACACCCCACACTTAAATGTTGCTCCCTTGAGTCAATTAAAAAACCCCTCACCTTATTGCACCTTCCAAGCCGCTACATCCGTGACATTGTTTGATAGCAACAATTAAGCTCTCACATTTTCATTCACTATACCCTTCCAATAAGTTATGCCAAACTTTAAAATATCCAAAACATAAATAACACGCTCATAGCCATTCTAGCCTAAAAAAAAAAAACCAACTCAATGTCACAATGCACTCAAAGCTTGAATACTAAACCTAACAAAGAAATCTAATAACGTTACCTACCCACCATGAAAGCATCTGCCCTCACAATAAAATCAAGAGAGCAGTCAATCCACACATCCCAATCTAATGATCGGATATCTTTTAAGGACTCTTGATAAGTGTGGATTTTAACCACTTATTACTAACTTCTTGCTTTAGTTTTAGTCCAAGAGTATTGATTTTTTCCCTGAAACTAATGAAATTTTGTAAATTGCAGACATGTTGGAGGATTAAATCTTAACGACGAAATCTAACTCAAAAAAGAGTAGGACAGCTCAGTAGCCAAGAAGGAGAACTGCAGGCAAAAGTGCGGTTCGCAGAAGAAAGTGTGGTCTGCAAAATATACATGCCGCCACAGAAGGAAACCTGAAGCCTCAGAGGAATTTGAAGAAGCGCATTCCACACTTCAAATTGTGCAGCTGCAAAAGCTGGTCGCACTGACAAGATTTGAAAAGTTCAGAAAGGTGCAAAAAGACAAAGTATGAAGCCTCGTCAAAGTGTGGTTCGCAGTCAAAAAGTGCGGCCGTAGAAGCTGAAGTGCAGTCACCGATGGAATTGTGCGGCTGCAGAGTTCCTTCCAACTCATGAGAAGAAGCAAAGTGCAGACCGCACAGGAATTGTACGGCCGTATGGCATTTTGTCAGCCAATTTCTGGGAACTATAAATAGACGAAAAATACTTTTATAAGGCAAGTTTTGAATTAAAAAGAGTTGTAGTGGTTATATTTTACCCTTTCGGGAAAGTAGTGCAAATATTAGTGAACAATCATTTTATCAATTAATTATAGTTTATGGCTGTAATTACTTCTTGTACTTTTTTTTTTCTTTGGTTTCTTGAATGAGCAGCTAGATTTTATTTAGGGCAGTGACCCAATCCTAGTGTGTAAACCTTATGGGTTATTAGTTTTAATGATTGTTTATGATTGAGTGTTTATTATTGAGCCATGTTTATGCATTATTTCTAGAATCAATGGTTGCAAATATAGATTCATGCCTATTTGACTTAGTTCTTGCTTGAGAAAGAGGAACCTAGTATAGGAAAACTTGGCTAATAATGAATTGAGCTAGTTAAGGTTTTGGCTAGTTTGATTAAAGGGTTTGAATTAGAGATAGAGAAACCCGACTTGGACTCATATCAATTGTTTGGATTGCTACCCAATTGGACTTGCCAATTTGGGCCTAACCACTTTATAACCAAGAGGCATTGAGTGGTTACTTGAGAATTAAGAGTTACAATACACGCTGATCCACAAAACAAGCATTAATGTAGTTTACCCATTAGGTTTACACCTAGTTGAAGGTTACACCCCTAGGCCTTTCCTCAATTGATTAAAAACACCAAAGATAATTATTCTCTTTCTAGTTATTTTCAATTAGGTTAATCTCGTAGTATTAATTTGAAAAATAACACCTTTGTTTGGAAGCGTAACTGAGTTGTTTTACGTACTCTCGTCAAGGTTCTACCTTAACACCCATCAAAACTTCCTGAGGAATTTGACCCTGACTCTAGTTGGGTATTATAATTTCAACGGCCGTTTTCACTCATTATTGAGTGTGGATTAGACGTGGATCAATATTTGGCGCAGTTGCCGGGGAGTTTTTACATTTTAGCTATATATTTGAGTGTGTTCTTGAAATATAGAGAAACTGTAGTTGAAGAAACTGTAGGTACAAAATAGCGAACATTGATCTTGGAAATTTTTCACTAGGTGAGTTGGACGGCGAGGAGGAACAGTTAGATGACGTGCCTCAACTGCCACAACCAAATCGTCGAGGTCGTGGTCAGCAAGACAATGTGCCCCCACCTCCTCCACCTCTACCACCACAACCACAAGCGGCTCAATAGCATATTTTTCCCAACGAGGGTTACGCAAGCGCAATAGCACCCCCCCTCCCCCCGTATTAGGCGAAAAACTTTTAAATTACCAATGTGATGCTAACTTTGCTAGAGCAATGAGGCTTTTTCACCGGGGTGCCAAATCAAAATGGTTATAAACATTTGAAGGGCTTTGTGAATACGTCTTGGAGTAGCAAGCAAACAAATATTTCGGAGGATGCTTTGAGGCTAAGGCTTTTTCCCTTCTCTCTACGGGGTAAAGCTTTAGATTGGTTGGAATGCTTGCCTAGTCATTCTATCTATGCTTTTGATGAATTGGCGGCAAATATTTTTCCACGTCAACTGCACGAAATTTGGGAGCGGTATTGGACAATGGTAAAGGAGTGTCTGAACAATGATACGACCAACAACACGATACAACAAACTTTCTACCATAGTATTAATACCATGAACCAATGTGTGGTCAATCAATTGGCCAGAGGCAACTTTATGACAACATCTTATGCGGAGGCATGTGAGATTCTTGATGAGATGGCAGAAATGTCATCGGCTTGACAATCCCGAGTCAATGATCTACAAGATGATCCTAACATGATTCACCTCCATAAAGAGTTGCAAGACCATGGGTAAGCCATTGCCGAATTGACAACAACAATGAATCAACTTGCGAAGGCCCAACTTAATCAAGTTCAAGCTCCTAAGCAAGTTCAAGCTATGGAAGGGGTAAATGTTATGGTCAACAACAAGAGGACCAAGGGTCCACAATTACAAGCCTAAGCGGAGAGTTATGCACAAGATGATGGCAGTTTCGTTCAAGATGATTCTTATCATGAGCAAGAGGAAGAGGTACAATTTGTGAAAAATTACCAAGGGCAAATGAATAATTCTCTAAGGCTCTAATCAACAACAATGGTGACCAGCAAATTACGAAGGCAATTGGGTTTTTAGCAATCAAGGGAATTGGCACAACAACAACAACCAAGGAAATTGGAGTGGTAATAACCAAGGAAATTGGGGAGGCAACAATCAAGATGGTTGGGGAAATAATAACAATCAAGGAAATCAGGGGTCGGGTTCTCAAAGGCCCCCAATGTACCAACAACCTAGCAACCCACCTCTATATCCTTACCATGGTTCAAGTTTTTCAAAACAATGAGATGAGTTGTATTGAGAACATGTTCAAGAAAATGATGGAGAAGAATACCGATTCGGATGCCAAACTTGCCTCACATAACACATCAACCTGTAATCTTGAAGTTCAAATGGGGAAAATCTCTCTAGCTCTTAATACTCGTCCTAAGGGTGCATTACCAAGCGATACAGTGGTAAACCCAAAAGGTGGTAACAACATAGGGCATGCTATGGTGGTTATCGCAAGAAGTGGAAGAGGCGGGAGTGAACCCACCTCAAATGAAATGAGACTTGTGGATGATGACCAAATGATGCAAAAGGAGGAAATTTCAAACAATGATGTTCAAGCAAGTGATGAGGTTCATATTGACATTAATGATAGTGTGGAAGAGACTCAAGAGGAAGTGAACCCGTCTAGGGAGCACATCATCGACATACCAGAGTCGGTAGTGCAAAAGGCTAAGGCACCATTACTGTAACGACCCGATGTGTCGTAGAAACAAATGTGGTACTAATTGTTTAGATTTGGTTGCCTAAATGCAAATTCCCCTTTGTAATTGTGCAATTTTAATATTCTTGCAGGGTATGAGGTATAAGAATTTGAATAAATTAAGAAAAGAGTTCAAAAAATTAAGAAATGCAAGAAATACGATCGCATTTCAGATATGCGAACTGCATATCTTGCATAGGCATCGCAAAGTGAAACAGAAACCTGGGCATAGAACCAGGTCCGGAATTGCGGTCAGTATGCGATCGCATACTGGAAATGCGAACCCCAAATTCCACTTCCTGGATCGCAAAGTGGAACAGAGAAATTGGGCAAACTTTACGTCAAAAAATGCGTCGAGAATGCAAACCGCATTTCAGGTATGCGGACCGCAAATCCGCCAGTAGGATCGCAGAGTGAAACAGAGTTTTGGGTCAAATATTGTGTCAGAAATGCGGCCCAAATGCGGACCGCATATGGGTTTTGCGACCAGAATGCTATCGCATTCTGGCATCTGGCACTTTATTTCGGCTCCGATTTTTGACCCATTTTAAATAGGGACCCATAACCCGAACATGCCAAAACCCTCTGATTTTCGACACTTCCTCTGTAAAACTCACCAAACCAGCTTCAAACCCTAGCAAATCAACCTCCAAAAGCATCTTGAAAGCAAACCCCAACATCTATTACAAGAAAACCCCACTCTCTAACACCAAAGACCCAGCTCAAATTTGCTGCAAATTGTGCCAAGAAATTCAGCTGAGTTAAGGCACACTACCGAGCTGAAACTCTTTAACTCCAATTGAGTTCGCCTAAAGTTCGGGAGCATTGATAGAAGGTTTGGCTCGAGGAATTTTTGGAAGTCTAGGGAGTTCTTGCAAGACAAAGTAAGTGCTCGTTCTAACCTTAGCTTGAGGGATTAGGACTTACTTGTTATGTGCTACTTGCTCAAATGTTGGGGGTACAACGTATATGTGAGGTGACGAGTACTTATGCGTTGTTGTTGGGTTAACGCATGCGGGTGGGACTCGCTCGTTGTAATTTAATTCTTCTTTGATCATAATACCCATGCTTAGACTAGTTGATTGCTAAATTGATTGTTCTTTCCGCGCCTATGGGCTATCTGTGATAATTGAGCATTGTTTCTGGAATAGATATTGGTATAGAGGAACCATTGTTGACATAAAACTTGATTTTTGCTTGTTCTATCTCCCCGTTGTTATATGTGCATTGTTGCATGGTAAGGGAGAGTGTAATGCATGAAGGGTGATGCCGTGCCGATTTTATCATTTTATGGTGAGAGCGAGTGTTAATGCACGAAGGGTGATGCCGTGCCATATTTATTAATTTATGGGGAGGTCGAGTGTTAATGCACGAAGGGTGATGCCGTGCAGAATTTATCATTTTATGATGAGATCGAGTGTTAATGCTCGAAGGGTGATGCCGTGCTGAATTTATCATTTTATGGTGAGATCGAGTGTTAATGCACGAAGGGTGATGCCGTGCCATATTTATTAATTTATGGGGAGGTCGAGCGTTAATGCACGAAGGGTGATGCCGTGCCGTATCTATCATTTTATGGTGAGATTGAGAGTAAAACCACGAAGGGTGATACCGTGCCATTATTACTGTTTCATGGTGAGGTTGAGAGTAAAAGCACGAAGGGTGGTGCCATGTAGTTTTATCCACTATTGTTGTTCATTTTGTTAGTTAAAGGTTTAACGACTGTTCTTATTATCATCCGATGTTGTAGTACCATATATTGTACTGCTTTTCGTGTGTGCTTCCCAATAAGACTTGGTAATTCTTTATTTGTGGTTATATTGCACGCCTGCCCCTGGAGGTTACTGTTGGTAAGGGTGGCTTGTAATTCATTTCACTTTATTGTGCTTCAACTTATTGGTGTTAAAGGTCGAATTTCAGTTCCTTCTTATTTATTTCCGAATTGGTTGGTTCTACTTATTTGTTTTCCCGAGGTATACATCTCTCTTTCCCGTTTAAACCGTTTATGGACGTCTATTTTCTGCTATAGGTATATATATATATATATATATATGCTTAACTGCACAGGTGTATCTGGAGTTTGGTTCTAGCCTCGTCACTACTTCGTCGAGGTTAGGCCAGGCACTTACCAGCACATGGGGGTCGGTTGTGCTGATACTATACTCTGCACTCTTTTGTGCAGATCCCAGTGCCGCAGGTTTCGATCAGTAGGAGGCTTTTCGGTCTCTGATTTTCAAGCGACCCAAGGTAGTTCCGCAGACGTTCGTGGATCTTGAAATCTCCTGCCCTTTTTCTTGTACCTATTTCTCCTACGAATTTCAGAAACAGTGTTTTGTTATTTCTTCAGAACCTTATTTGTAGTACTCTTAGACAGTTTGTGAAACTATGACGCCAGATCTTGGTTAGTGTGTAAGGGATTGTGTATTGATGATGTTTGTAAAAGTATGAAATTTAATTCATATCGTTTGTTGATGTTGCCATTTTTGGTTGATATTTTGTGCTGCAAGTGAACTCGTAAGTAGAAAAAGGGGTAAATAGTCCGGTTGATTGGCTTGCCTAGCTTTCGCTAGTAGGCGCCATCACGACTCCCGAGAGTGGAAAATCCGGGTCGTGACAGGTTGGTATCAGAGCCCTAGGTTTACATAGGCCTCACAGTTCACAGACAACCTCGATAGAGTCTGAGGGATCGGTACGGAGACATCTGTATTTATCCCCAGAGGCTACAGAGTTAGGAAGAACTCCACTTTTGATCATTCTTGTCGTGCGATTTGTCTCTCAAATACTAATTGGATTCCTACTCTGTTCTTTCGCAGATGGTGAGAACACGCGCTTCCTCATCTACCGCTCTGCATCCTGAGCCCCTAGCAACAGTTTCCACGCGGGGCAGAGGGTGAGGTCGAGGTCATGCTAGGGGTCGAGGCGGGGGCAGGATTCAGCCTCCTGCAACCACACCAATGGCGGAACCTCAGATTGATCTTGACGAGGAGGTTCCGACCCCAGCAGTTCCGGTGGGCCCAGCTCAGGTCCCAGAGGGGTTTATTGCTACCCCGTCCTTCAGGAAGCTTTGGTACGGTTGGTGGGCCTCATGGAGAATGTCACTAGAGCGGGTTTACTTCCTGTAGCACCAACAACTCCTCAGACTGGGGAAGGGGCTCAGACTACGACTACTCGTACTCCGGAGCAAGTAGCTCCCCAAGCTCAGGTCCCAGCAGCTCAGCCAGCTATGATGGTTCAGCCGGAAGCAGTAGCTCAGGCCGGCAATGGGGCGGCCATGTCCGCCGATGCTTTGTGAAGACTGGATAGGTTCACCAAGCTCTTCACTACTACCTTCAGCGGTGCTTCTTTGGAGGATCCCCAGGACTTCTTATACAGTTGCCACGAGGTCCTCAGGAATATGGGTATTTTGGAGACTAACGGGGTAGAATTTGCAGCATTTCGCCTGTCTGGATCCGCCAAGACTTGGTAGAGGGATTATTGCTTGACTAGACCAGCCGGTCTGCCACCTTTAACTTGGGAACAGTTTATAGAGTTATTTCTAGAAAAGTTTCTCCCCGTCACTCAGAGAGAGGCTTATCAGAGGCAGTTTGAGCGCCTTCAACAGGGGTCCATGACAGTTACCCAGTATGAGTCCAGGTTCATCGACTTGGCTCGACATGCTCTCATCATACTCCATACAGAGAGGGAGAGGGTGAGGAGATTTATTGACGGTCTCATTCAGCCGATTCGCCTTCAGATGGCTAGGGAGACTGGTAGTGAGATTACATTCCAGGAGGCAGTCAATGTGGCCCGCAGAGTCGAGATGGTTTTGTCACAAGGAGGTGGTCATGGGTCGGATAAGAGACCCCACCATTCCGGCAGATTCATTGGTACTTCGTCTGGAAGCAGAGATTCATATGGTAGAGGCCATCTTCCTAGGCCCTTCCAGTCAGCTCTTTACTTGTGTGGCGACACGAGGCACATTGCTAGGTATTGCCATCATGCTCTAAGTAATTCTCCACACCAGGATTCCAGTGTTATGACTCAGGCACCAGATGTTCCGCAGCCCGCCCAGCTAGCTAGAGATGGGGGTAGGGGTGCTAGAGGTAGAGGTAGAGGTGTTGGAGGTGGAGTTCAGGTCGGCAGAGGTGGGGGCCAGCCAACAGCAGGCCGTCCTAGAGATGTGATTCAGGGTGGTGGGGCTCAGCCCCGATGTTATGCCTTTCCAGCCCGACCCGAGGCGGAGGCTTCAGATGTAGTGATTACAGGTACGGTTATGGTCTGTGATAACAATGCTTCAGCATTATTTGATCCAGGGTATACCTACTCGCATGTCTCCTCTTATTTTGCACCGTATCTGGCCATGCCTAGTGATTCATTGAGTGTTCCTGTTTATGTGTCTACTCCGGTGAGTGAATCCATTGTGGTAGATCGAGTCCATCGCTCCTGTGCTGTAGTGATTGGGGGTCTTGAGACCCGCGTAGACTTATTGCTTTTGGACATGGTTGATTTTGATGTCATATTGGGGATGGATTGGTTATCACCTTACCACGCCATCCTGGACTTCCATGCCAAGACGGTGACCTTAGCTCTACCGGGTATGCCCCGTTTGGAGTGGAGAGGGACTCCTGGTCATTCCACCCGTAGCATTATCTCTTACATGAAGGCTCGACGCATGGTAGAGAAGGGGTGTTTGGCTTATTTGGCCCATGTCCGTGATTCCAATGCTGAGGTCCTCTCTATTGAATCTATACCCGTGGTTCGTGAGTTTCCCGAGGTTTTCCCATCTGACCTGCCGGGGATGCCCCCCGACAGGGATATTGACTTTTGCATTGATGTGGCTCCGGGCACTCAACCCATTTCGATTCCGCCGTATCGCATGGCCCCGCTAGAGTTAAAAGAGTTAAAGGAGCAGTTGCAAGACTTACTCGAGAAGGGTTTCATTAGACCCAGTGTTTCACCTTGGGGTGCGCCCGTGTTGTTTGTTAAAAATAAGGACGGGTCAATGAGAATGTGCATCGATTACCGGCAATTGAACAAGGTTACCATCAAGAATAAGTACCCATTGCCGAGGATCGATGATTTGTTCGATCAGCTCCAGGGTGCCAGGGTATTTTCGAAGATTGATTTGATGTCGGGCTATCATCAGTTGAAAATTAGGGCATCCGATGTCCCTAAGACAGCTTTCCGTACCCGGTACGGGCGTTATGAATTCCTAGTTATGTCATTTGGATTGACTAATGCCCCAGTGGCTTTTATGGACTTGATGAACCGAGTGTTCAGACCTTATCTGGATTCGTTCGTGATAGTCTTCATTGACGACATCCTGGTATATTCCCCCAGCCAGGAGGAGCACGAACAACATCTCAGAGCGGTTCTTTAGACATTGAGGGATAGTCGGTTGTATGCTAAGTTTTCGAAATGTGAATTCTGGTTGAATTCGGTTACATTTCTGGGTCATATTGTATCGGCAGAGGGCATTCAGGTTGATCCGAAGAAAATTGAGACGGTCAGGAACTGGCCTAGGCCGGCATCAGTCACAGAGATCCAGAGTTTCTTGGGATTGGCAGGCTACTACCGTCGGTTCGTGGAAGGGTTTTCATCTATTGCAGCCCTGATGACCAAGTTGACCCAGAAAGGTGCCCAGTTCAGGTGGTCGGATGAGTGTGAGGCGAGCTTTCAGAAGCTCAAGACAGCTCTGACCACAGCACCAGTGTTGATCTTACCTACAGGCTCAGGGCCTTACACAGTTTATTGTGATGCCTCTCGTATTGGACTTGGTGCTGTGTTGATGCAAGAGGGCAAGGTCATTGCCTATGCTTCAAGGCAGTTGAAGGTTGATGAGAAAAACTATCAGGTGCATGATTTAGAATTGACAACCATAATCCACGCCTTGAAGATTTGGAGACACTACTTATATGGCGTGCCGTGCAAGGCGTTCACGGATCATAAGAGTCTTCAGTATCTGTTTAAGCAAAAGGAGTTAAATTTGAGGCAGAGTAGGTGGCTGGAATTGTTAAAGGACTACGATGTCACTATCTTATATCACCCGGGAAAGGCCAACGTGGTGGCCGATGCCTTGAGTAGAAAGCCGGCCAGCATGGGCAGTCTCGCTTATATTCCGGTCGGTAAAAGACCCCTTGCTTTGGAAATTCAGACGTTGGCCAATCGGTTAGTGAGACTGGACATTTCTGAACCTAATCGGGTATTAGCTTACACGGTCGCTCGTTCCTCATTGTTAGAACGAATACGTGACCGGCAGTTTGATGATCCCCATTTGTGTGTCCTCAGGGACACGGTACAACGAGGAGGTGCCAAGCAGGTCACCTTAGGTGATGATGGGAGTTCGGGAATTGATTCTGAAGGAAACCCATAGTTCCAAGTATTCTAATCCGGGCGCCGCAAAGATGTATCTGGATTTGTTCCAGCATTATTGGTGGCGTAGAATGAAGAAGGATATAGTTGAGTACGTGGCTCGGTGTTTGAATTGCCAGCAGGTTAAGTGCGAGCATCAGCGACCTGGTGGACTGTTCCAGAGAATTGAACTCCCCGAGTGGAAGTGAGAACGAATTACTATGGATTTCGTTGTTGGACTTCTGCAGACCCGGAAGAAGTTCGACGCAATTTGGGTCATTATTGACTCGCTGACCAAATCAGCACATTTCATCCCGGTGGAAACCTCCTATTCATCCGGGAGGTTAGCCGAGATCTATGTCCGGGAATTGTTCGCCTTCATGGTGTGCCGGTATCTATTATTTTGGATCGAGGTACGCAGTTTCCCTCACGCTTCTGGAAGGCAGTCCAGCGAGAGTTGGGAACCCAGGTTGAATTAAGCACAACATTTCATCCGCAAATGGACGGATAGTCCGAGAGGACTATTCAGATCTTGGAGGATATGCTTAGAGCTTGTGTTATTGACTTTGGAGGTTCATGGGATCAATTTTTGCCATTAGCAGAGTTCGCCTACAACAACAGCTACCAGTCGAGCATTCAGATGGCTCCTTATGAAGCTTTATATGGTAGGCGAACTCCGGTTGGGTGGTTCGAGCCGGGGGAGGCTCGGTTATTGGGTAGGATCTGGTTCAGGAGGCCTTGAACAAGGTCAAAATCATTCAGGAAAGGCTTCGCACAGCTCAGTCAAGGCAAAAGAGCTATGCAGATCGTAAGTCACGAGATATAGCCTTTATGGTTGGTGAACGGGTATTACTCCGAGTGTCACCCCTGAAAGGCGTGATGAGATTTGGGAAGAGGGGAAAGCTTAGCCCCAGGTTCATTGGTCCATTTGAAATTCGTGATCGAGTGGGGGAGGTGGCTTATAGGCTTGCATTGTCGCCGAGCTTATCAGCCGTGCATCCAGTTTTTCATGTGTCCATGCTCCGGAAATATCACGGCGATCCAACTCACGTGCTAGATTTCAGCACCGTTCAGTTGGACAAGGACTTGTCTTACGAGGAAGAGCCTGTAGCCATTCTAGACCGGCAAGTCTGTCAGCTAAGATCGAAGAGTTTTCCTTCTGTTTGTGTTCAGTGGAGAGGTCAGCCTCCTGAGGCATCGACCTGGGAGTCCGAGTCCGATATGTGGAGCCGCTATCCACATCTTTTCCCTGACTCAGGTACTTCCTTATCCTGTCCGTTCGAGGACGAACGGTTGTTTTAGAGGAGGAGAATGTAACGACCCGATTTGTCGTAGAAACAAATGTGGTACTAATTGTTTAGATTTGGTTGCCTATGTGCAAATTCCCCTTTGTAATTGTGCAATTTTAATATTCTTGCAGGGTATGAGGTATAAGAATTTGAATAAATTAAGAAAAGAGTTCAAAAAATTAAGAAATGCAAGAAATGCGATCGCATTTCAGATATGCGAACTGCATATCTTGCATAGGCATCGGTAAGTGAAACAAAAACCTGGGCATAGAACCAGGTCAGGAATTGCGGTCAGTATGCGATCGCATACTGGAAATGCGGACCGCAAATTCCACTTCCTGGATAGCAAAGTGGAATAGAGAAATTGGGCAAACTATACGTCAAAAAATGCGTCGAGAATGCGAACCGCATTTCAGGTATGCGGACCGCAAATCCGACAGTAGGATCGCAGAGTGAGACAGAGTTTCGGGTCAAATGTTGTGTCTGAATTGCGGCCCAAATGCGGACCGCATATGGGTTTTGCGACCAGAATGCGATCGCATTCTGGCATCTGGCACTTTATTTCTGCTCCGATTTTTGACCCACTATAAATAGGGACCCATAACCCTAACATGCAAAAACCCTCTGATTTTCGACACTTCCTCTGTAAAACTCACCAACCCAGCTTCAAACCCTAGCAAATCAACCTCCAAAATCACCTTGAAAGCAAACCCCAACATCTATTACAAGAAAACCCCACTCTCTAACACCAAAGACCCAGCTCAAATTTGCTGCAAATTGTGCCAAGAAATTCAGCTGAGTTAAGGCACACTACCGAGCTGAAACTCTTTAACTCCAATTGAGTTCGCCTAATGTTCGGGAGCATTCATAGAAGGTTTGGCTCGAGGTATTTTTGAAAGTCTAGGGAGTTCTTGCAAGACAAAGTAAGTGCTCGTTCTAACCTTAGCTTGAGGGATTAGGACTTACTTGTTATGTGCTACTTGCTCAAATGTTGGGGGTACAACGTATATGTGAGGTGACGAGTACTTATGCGTTGTTGTTGGGTTAACGCACGCGGATGGGACTTGCTTGTTGTAATTTAATTCTTCTTTGATCATAATACCCATGCTTAGACTAGTTGATTGCTAAATTGATTGTTCTTTCCGCACTTATGGGCTATCTGTGATAATTGAGCATTGTTTCTGGAATAGATATTGGTATAGAGGAACCATTATTGACATAAAACTTGATTTTTGCTTATTCTATCTCCCCGTTGTTATATGTGCATTGTTGCATGGTAAGGGAGAGTGTAATGCACGAAGGGTGATGCC
Organism: Nicotiana obtusifolia; assembly: GCA_002018475.1. Lineage (NCBI taxonomy): Eukaryota > Viridiplantae > Streptophyta > Magnoliopsida > Solanales > Solanaceae > Nicotiana > Nicotiana obtusifolia. Next base: position 727 of record MCJB01019071.1, on the reverse strand, counting down.
GTGCCGAATTTATCATTTTATGGTGAGATCGAGTGTTAATGCACGAAGGGTGATGCCGTGCCATATTTATTAATTTATGGGGAGGTCGAGCGTTAATGCACAAAGGGTGATGCCGTGCCGAATTAATCATTTTATGATGAGATCGAGTGTTGATGCACGAAGGGTGATTCCGTGCCATATTTATTAATTTATGGGGAGGTCGAGCATTAATGCACGAAGTTTGATGCCGTGCCGTATCTATCATTTTATGGTGAGATTGAGAGTAAAAGCACGAAGGGTGATGCCGTGCCATTGTTACTGTTTCATGGTGAGGTTGAGAGTAAAAGCACGAAGGGTGGTGCCGTGTAGTTTTATCCACTATTGTTGTTCATTTTGTTGGTTGAAGGTTTAACGACTGTTCTTATTATCATCCGCTGTTGTAGTACCATATCTTGTACTGCTTTTCGCGTATGCCTCCCAATAAGACTTGTTAATTCTTTATTTGTGGTTATATTGCACGCCTGCCCCTGGAGGTTACTGGTGGTAAGGATGGCTTGTAATTCATTTCACTTTATTGTGCTTCAACTTATTGGTGTTAAAGGTTGAATTTCAGTTCCTTCTTATTTATTTCCGAATTGGTTGGTTCTACTTATCTACTGTCCCGAGGTATACATCTCTCTTTCCCATTTAAACCGTTTATGTACGTCTATTTTCTGCTATAGGTATATATATATATATATATATATAT